>CACVKI010144706.1:13513-37105 GCA_902732785.1 Trichogramma evanescens
CCCCCCCCCCCCCCCCCCCCCCCCCCCCCCCCCCCCCCCCCCCCCCCCCCCCCCCCCCCCCCCCCCCCCCCCCCCCCCCCCCCCCCCCCCCCAATACTCCTGTGTTTCGTACCCGAGACAACGTTAATGTCTCGGAGCGTTTCAACTTTGTGTGAAATGCGTTACACTGGAGTAGCAGCTCTAGCTGCTATTCTCGTAATGTACATTTGCGATTCGTTCTCGGCAAGTTAAACGCCGAGCGAGTGTGACAGTCGTGTGCAGCAGAGGAATACACATCTCCTTTTTCCCGATTCGCGAGCAAATTCTCTGATTATCCGGCGCAGCTCGAGCTGTTACAATGTGTGTGTGTGTGTGTGTGTGTGTGTGTGTGTGTGTGTGTGTATGTGTTTGAGTGTGTCGAGCATTTCATCGAGAGCATTGCACTCATACACTCGCGCACATATCCGAAAACTTAGTGCTGCACAGAGCGAGAGAAGCCGCGGGAAGCTACGAATAATTAAAGTCTCATTCATCATAGTGTCACTGCGAAATCAATACGTTCTCTTCTACTCGCATACACACGTACGTATACGCGTTGTGGAAATTTCAACGAGACAATACGACTCGCGCGCGCGCGGGGGCGCAAGCACGCGTGTAAGTGTGCGCCTCGTGCAGTCCCCGCGCTATAACGTGGCGCGCAGCTGCGAGGCGTCGGGCAGAGATATTCGTCGTCCTGGGGGCAGCTAGCCTATGTGTAGTAGATAGTTATATAGCACGAGGCACGCGACTGCCCAGGACTCGGAGAGGAGAGTACGTATAAATGCAAATGACCGTTGCATTATGTACGCGCTCGGAGGAGCGTTAAACAACATCGAGTATTTCCGTATTGCCATCCCCGTGTATACGTACGTACGTACGTAGAGTTCGATTTACCCTCCATGTCCGTCTGTTTCTCTCTCCGTCTCTCTTGTGTCTTTATATAGCTCGCAGGTATAGATGAGGCAAGGCACACACACACACGCACACGTACGAGAGTGCTCGAAGCTTGCATTTATATACATACGTACAGAAGAGACATCCTGCCCGGCAGCAGCTGCATTAACTGCCAGACAGTTCGGATAGGTAGAGCAGATATATACATTGCGAGAGATACAGGTAAGGACTTGGCGCGCGCTTATCTCGGAGGGAAACTGTATATATCTGGGTCTCTCCTGTAACAGGAACTGCTGCTGTTGCTGCTGCTACTACCACTATTGCTGCTAGTTTAGCTTGCGCTGCAAAATTTTCCCACTCTCCCTCTACCCCCCTCGATTATCTCTACTACAACTATGCAAGCTCGTGATTATAATGCGCACACGCAGAGTAAATTATGCTATTTGTATACGTTAAACGAGGCGGCTATATTTCGTCTCTCTCGATCTCTATCTCGAGCTTGCATCGAATTCGAACGAAATGAAAAAAGGAAAAATACAATAAAAATTCAATCTCCCAATCAGCGCGCGCGCGAAACTGTCGAGCGACGATTTGCGCGCCGCGCGCTCGACTTTTGCGCTTGTGATATACGAGCGAGATCGAGGACACGAGGATTTCGGGCATTATTATCACGTCGCGCGTGTCTCGGAGAGAGAGAGAGAAGAGGCAAGAGGCAGAGAGGAAGAGTAACGTACGCGGCAGCAGCAGTAGCAGGTGTCGAACTTGTCTCGTCGGGAAAAGCTCGATCTGACGCGTCGAGGATCAGCAATTTTTATATATATTTTTTTTTACCCACATCTCTCGCGCGCGCGCACGCGAAGAATGAAAAGACGAAACACATTTACCCCGCAGAAAGCCACGCGTAATTGCGCTGCGGCACCGCGTGCAGTTGTACACATTTGTACAATATATGTATACGCATTGATCGACGGAGCAAGAGAGAGAGCAAAATTATCTCACCAATTCGCGCGCGTAAATTGCGCGCACACGCACACGATATCAGCCTTGCACGCTGGCATAATTAATCGTAATGGCTCATTATCGATTCGTTAGATATCCGAGTGCGCGCGATGCGATTCGTGTACACGGGAATTTCATTTTCGAATTACATAATCGGCTCGATTTAATAACGCGAGAGTTTGTGAATCAATCGCATGTACAGCCAGCCAACCCACCCAAAAATATCTCAAGCTTTTACAGCGATATACACAGAACGAGCGTGGGCGCAGATATGTATATGTACACAAGTGCAAGTCGGAGCTCTGCGCAGCACCGCGCCACGATGAAATGTGCGAGAGCTGCGGCTAATAATTATCAATGTCAACGCGATTCGCTGTATAAGCTCTCGGCTGGAAATTCTTGCCTGCTACTAGCGGCTTCTCTATATACATACACGTAAACCACTATATACTCGAGGTTGACATATACGCGAACTCGCGTGGATAATTCGAAGGAAATTGAAATACCAAAATTTCAATGTAGCCAAGATATGCGCTCCCACCCGGCCGCCTGCCTGCCTAGTTCGAATACGAGTTAGGAATTTTCGTGTGTGTGTGTGTGTGTGTGTGTGTGCACCTGCGAACATACGTGTGTTTATGTGTGCGGGTATACCACGTGTATGCGTGATCGCGAATGAGAATATATACCAACGAGGTATATATACGGATATTTGTATGCGCAAATGCGCCCGCTCGCGCGGGGTGTACATGTCACAAACCTATATCTAAATGTTCATTTTACGTCTAACCTAAATCATGGCACGAGCAGCAGAAGGCGCGCGTACAGCGGCGGCGGGGCTATGCGAATTGCAGATTTCAATAGACCAAGTCCGATACACACGGAACGTATTTACATACGTCAGCCTTTAACTCTCTCTCTATATATATCCTTCCTCTCTTTGATTAGAAATTTTGGGTACAGGAAATATTAGCAAGTACAAGAGTAAGTTTTTTTTTATTCTTTCTTCGCTCGAGTGGATATAAAAATATATAGTTTTGCAATATAAATAGCTGCACCAGTGGGAGGAGGAGGGATGAAAATTCTTTGCAGCTATATTTTTCTCTCGAAGAAATTAATGATATCTTTCGGTCGCGCTACGCGCGTCTTCTCTCACTCACTCTCTCTCTCTCTCTCTCGCTTAATCCACAAAGAAGACACTTTAATCCATTTTTCTCGCGCAATTTTTTTGTGCTTAGCTTTTCCTCGAGATGTATAACAGTGAGTGAGAGAGCGAGAGAAAAAGACAGGACGTGCGCGTTTCCTTTATCTCTCTTGTGAAAAGGCGAGCTCGCACAGAGACGCTGCTGCCTCGTATCTATATTTATAACAGGGACTTTCGAGCTGACACGACTACATCTCGGGCATTTTAACAATCGGCCAACAACCAGGTTCGAGAAGGAAGAGAGACGTTGAAATATAAATCGTATATACACTCGTGAGAGAGAGAGAAACAATTTTAATTCGCGGTATAAACATTTTTTGATGACGCTTATCAAGCTTATTCCGCTGCACTGCGGGTAAAAAAGTCACGCCATGATAATACTACTACTACTTCTATCCGCGCGCAAAGCGAGCAAGAAATAAAAATATAGTGTCTCGCTTAAAAAATAAAAAACGGCGAAGGGACGTGAGCAAGAAAGAGCGACTCAAGAATACAATTTTCGAGATAAAAAAAAATAACTTCGGCTTACGCTCGCAACGTTACGGATTTAAAATGAAACAAAATTTGAGTTATGAAATTCGAAATTATCCAAAATAAATGTAGAAGCGTATATAGTTTATCCATCTATGTTGATGAAAATATTAATGAAAAAATTCTGCAGCCTAAATACCACGGATCATCGCAGAAGAGAAAAATAAAAATAAAAAATATATGTTGGGAAGGAAAGGTGTAATAGATACTGTATTCTTACTGCTTCGCCTCGAAATAATCTCGTTTCGTGTAATTACTTTTTCAATCTCTTCAGCGCAACTCTCATCACCGAGTACATATTTTATGGTCCTCCGCGTCGCTCTCTCTCTCTATCTCTCTTGCGCGAATTGAAATCTGCATTAAGCTCCCGAGCCCCCCGCAAGCTCGAATTACCAGTGATTAAAAGTAATGATTATACCGGGTTTATTAAAAGCTGTTAACAAAATATTTAATGAATAAAATGACGAAATTTATAATCAAAATACGAAACGGATTTTCCTTTTTTTTTTTCATTTCGAAACTTTTCAATCTCAAGGGCGTGCGGAGATGAGGATACGGCGAGCGAATTGATTACATCTACGATTCGAAAATTATTTTCAATTTTGTAAAGGAAAAACTGTATCTCTCAATGGCGGGGCGCTTGTAATTAAAACTAAATGTGAAAAGAAATTGTTTGCAAATGTCGTATACGGCGAACATTAATTAATGATCTCGAGCCAGGTATCCGCGCGGCATAAAAGGAGCGCAAGAACCACTCGGAGCATATTATATAGTATATCTTATATCACAACTTTTGCTCTTCGTTCGATTTGTTAAAGTCCGCCCGTGGGTGTCTGTGTGCGTGTTCATCAAAGAGCGCCACAACCACGAGCTATCCTGAAGGTAAAAAAATAAAAATAAAAGGAAAATTATCGCATCGCGGAGCTGTACAGCAGGCATTACAAGGGCGTATATATATCACGCGCGCGCGCGCATGTGACTGTACAGGTATATAATATTCTATACACTCTGTAAACGTTACAGTGTATGTACCGCCGTCGCGCATTACCGCAGAGTCGACGAAAACCAGGTCGATATTTAATTAACCACTAGGTTAAAGCTTACCTCCCACTCGCCGACGCGCATTTACACGCGGCCACTATATATATACCTATGTACACACACGTGCAAAGCGCGCACACGTATATATACATGCACATACATGCACTCTCGGCAGAGTGAGAGAGAGAGAGTTAGGTGAAAGTTCGGCAACAGCAGCGGCACGAGCACATGCACGCACGCAGCATATAGTGCATAATTCGATCTTCTTCGCTCGCTAGAGCTTGCAAGCTCGCGCGTATCGAGCTTTACACGCGATTACAGCGAAAATTTCATTGCTTCCGCTCTCCGCGCGCAAGCGATAGTGCGCGGATGCGAAGGGGACAGCAGCAGCTGGTGCTGGTGCTATGGTGCTGCTGATACGTATATAAATTACTCGAGCTCGTCGTTCATTACAAGAGAAACGATTTTTTAATCGCTTCTGATGGTTTTTTTTTTTAATTCTTTATCGTTCGACGAGGCATGAAATCGGCTGAGCGTCATTGGAAAGTGAAAGATTTCGCAAGTCGCGAATAAAATTAATACCCCCCGAAGAGAACTATATACGAACCCTCGCCCGTCCCCGCTATATCCTTTCTTTCCATCTCTTCTTCATCTCTATGCGATGCGCCGCGAAGAAATATTTCAAGAGATTTATCGAGTTTGAAAACTCCTTATATATAAGTACCCATCGCTCGGTGTGTGTGTGTGTGTGTGTGCGACGCGGGGGTTCAATGCATCCGAGCGAGATGAAGATATAGGTAAGCCGAAGAGGGACCCCGCGCGAGTACATACAGTCGCGGTAGCGGCTGGATGATTGAGACACACCGCCACAGCAGAAGGGGCAAAAAGAAAAGCGGGGCAAAAAATAGAGCTTACAATATATATACGATGGAAATTAAGAAAGTTCGATATCTTTCTACCCGCATATAAGGGATTTCGAGATTTATTAAATTTTCTACATTTCTTCGGTTCGTAGTAATAACTTATCGATAGAAATTTTGCTTATATATAGGGCGAACTCGTACCGCGCAGCAGCTGATGCGATTATAATCATCTCCGATTTCGTTAATATAGTTCGGGAGACTTGCGTATAAATCGACCCATTGTTTTCGAGATCTTAATCGGCCGAGGCATTTGGAAATGTCGAAAACTTCCACGTGCCCTGCCAAGCGATCGCGAACAACGGAGAGAGAGAGAGAGATTCAATCGAGCATTTTGTACGTAAAGTGGCGTGATTAAAATTAAATTCGAGAGCGTTGATTACTTTTTCGTCGTGTACGAAAAGTCTCCTAATTGAGCAATAAAAACAAGGTAAAGGTATAAAAAGGTCAACGGCTCTCTGATTAAGAAATGCGATCGCATCTTCATTAAATCGCGTTGCCCTAAAAAACTTCCAGCTCTCTCGTCGGATAATTACAACGTAGAGCCAAAAAAAAATTAGTAGTAGTAGTCCGCGTCTTACATTCTTTTCAGGGGCGGCAGTTTTCGCGTCCTCGAGAAAGACGTATGACGCATCGTCGTCATAGTCCTCGGAGCATGCCAATCCTTCGTTATTGTGCTCGACTAACGAGCTCAGACTGTGATACCAGAGCATCGAGCGAGCTCTATTATGATTATGCTGTGGCTGTGGCTGTGCTTGCAGCTGAGGCTGCTGCGCTACTGACAACAACGACGACGACGACGTCGCAGAGACTTTGGCTTTGTGACTGCTGCTACCATCACTGTGCTGCTTCGGCGGCTTCTTGTCGAGATCCTTGCCGAAGCTCATGCTCCGTCGGATGGGCTGCAGGCCGCGATTGATCGCCGCGGGCAAGTCCGCGCTCGCTTTTATCAGCGCGCCGAGCTTGCGGCGCAGCGAGCTACGGCGCTCGAGACGCGGCGGCGCCTCGGCTTCGGCTTTGATGTTTTCCTCCTCCTCTTCCACCTCTTCCTGCTTCGGCTCCGCATCGCTAACGACAACGGCGGCAGCGGCAGCGGCCAAATCTGTAATTTTTCAAAGATCGTTTGCTGTAGTACGGTACAACGATTTGATTTTAGCCTTACGCACGCGAGTTCGAGATGCGCGAGAGAGCTGCTCGTGTACGTCGCGCGCGCCGCGATCGTTTACGTAATTGTAATACGTGCACACGCATTTTTGCGAGCGTCTCGCGAGTTCGGCTGACTGTGTGCGCGTGTGATAAATCGACGAATATAAACTTGTGCGCGCACGGAATCTTTAGACTCGGTTAAACGATCTCTATTTATACAGTACGCTGTGGCGTGTACGAGTCAGAGGCACAAAAAAAAATCGATTATAGTTATAAAAAAAATGGACAAAAATAAATAAACACACAAAAAAATGCGTACACGCTCTAACGTCCGCTACTCGCCGAGATAACGATCGCCGCGAGAGCTTTTTTCGCTCCGTGCGTGCACCACATGCCCCCGCCACGTGCGCCGCACTCATATATAGACCACTCTAGTGGTCGTTTTTTTTTTTGCGTTCCGTTCATTTCCGCGCTGCACCGCATGCGAGCGCGCGTGGCATAAATATTCCGTCTCGCGATCTCTATATAGTCGTGGAGTAATTTTTTAAAAATAAAATTGGATATCTTACCTGAATCTTCGCTGGTGCAGACTTCGTCCGACACCGGCTCCGACGAGGACGAGGACACTGCTTTTTTATTTCTACTGCTCCGCTTATCCTGGCTGTTTTTCTTCTTTTTCTTGGACTGGCCCTTGAGCGTCATGACTACTCGCTACGTTCTCACTTCACTCACAAAAAAGCTTCACGGCACTCGATAAAACTCGTCGACTTGTCACTCGTGATTCATAAGCACTTTTTTTTCTCACGCACAGGCACTTGTGTGGTTGCACACGCGCACGATTCTGCATCGAGCCCCGCGCATCGCTGCCGAGGAACGCCACCGCGTGTATTATTAATAACTCTTCTTTCGTCGATGCGAGCTGTTAACGTGATTCAACAATTTTTTTTTTTTTTAATTCATCGATCGCAACGCGATCGTAATCGAGGATCTCAGCGATCGCACAATTTTTCCAACGTATACATATTATTAATTTCGTATACCAAAAAAATCAACACGATAAAATTTATAACGAGAGTATATAATTATAATGCACGCTTGAACAGATTCGTATATTGTCACGTACGTCGAGTCTCTCGCTCTCTATCTCACTCTTTTGTTCGTTTGTACATAGACGCGCCGCCGCAGTTTTGCCTCTCGATCCGTTTAATCAGTTGCACGTGAAATCTATCTTAATTACCATCAATAATAGAGCGTTTCTGGCGCTGCTGCGCACACACACAAGCCGTGCGCTCGGCCGCGCGTGGGGGGATTTAAATCATAAACCAACCGAGCCCTGTAATACTGATCTGAGCAGAGAGAGAGAGAGAGACGATGTGCATGTTATATTATACGCGCGCGCGTATATCTCGTGGTGCACGCTTTGAAAGCTCGAAACTTAACCCGCGAAGCCACGCTGGCACTGATTCCCGCTTTATTTCCAGCATTAAGCGCGGCGTTTGTATCTTCGTACATTCGCGAGATATAATCGACGCGCATTCTGTTATCTATTAACGCTCGAGCTTTGATTATTTATGTGTTTTTTTTGTCGTCGTCGTCGTCGTCGTCGTCGTCGTTGCGGAATGGTAATAACGAAGCTTTAATTGCTTTTTTTCCCCGAGTCAATAAATAAGAGTACAGAATGAAACTCCGCGGTACATGAAAGAGACAAAGGGAAATAAAAACGCGAAACGAAATCGATTACAAAATATCGAGCAGCGTTGTCTTGACTAATTTTTAATTAATCGACGCGCGATCCCCCCAGCGTACGCGTGTTTGTGTCGTGCGCGCGTACACTTCTGGCTTAAACGCGCTGAATCGAATAAATAGCTTGTATCTAATGCTGTACACAGCACAACGACGACGACGACGATCGTTGCAAATTATCGCGCCAAACGCGTTCGATAAGAACCGCCGGACTTACGTCACGCACAATGCCATAATAATGTGTACCGCAGCGCTGGCTCTACTTTTTTTTTTTCGTTTTTTTTTTTGAATGAAAAAATTCTTTATAAAAAGGGGGTATATTCGGCACACGTTGCGAGCGTACGAGCGCACGCCAAGGTGCGCATAAAATTTACCTTCCGCCTGCCTCTCTCTCTCTCCTTCCTTTTTTTAAGAACGTCATAAAAAGTTGCTGCGGTTGTTATCGTTATGATATTTTCAACGATTGATACACCTGCGCGCCCGAGCTCGTAACTCTTATCGAGAGGAGTTATGAGGTCGGATTTTCTTTTTATAATTTTTTTTTTTTTACGTTCGGTACATGATTCGCGTTCCAGCGTACTCTGCACTTGAACTTGTCCACAAGTTTTTCTTTTTTAATACACGCAAACGGCTGCCAATACATTGGCACATTACTTTTTACTAAAAGTATCATCATTTCTATTTTCATTAATAAATGCTTATAAAGATATTGTCCTACTTAAAAGTAATAAATGATTAATCAAGATAAGAGCATCATTTCGAAAGATTAAAAGAAATCAACACCTTTTAGTGCACTTTATTGCGCAGCTCTCCGGAGCAGCATCATATCGCTCAGAAATGACGAAATTATTTCATTTTCAGGATGTATACCATACCACAACCGTGTATGATCGCGATATCAGGAATTTAAAAATTTGACATATGATTTTATAAAATTATCGATATACGACTTTTATAATTTTTTTATTACCCCCTGCAGTTCTAATGACTAATTTAATTTAATTTTGATTTATCGCATAAGTAAGTTAATTGTGCGCCTGGAAGAATGACATTTTCATTGCGATTTCGATCTAGTTTTGATGATATGCGAATCCCTTTATTTATCTCTGATAAAACTGCGTATGGCCAGTCGACGGTAGAGGGGGTTATTATCGCTATCGGTTATTATCCTTAGAGGAGCTATCACAGTCACAGAGTCCCCTTGCTTCCTTGAGTAAGCAAAGGTTTACAAATAGGTAAAATCGAGGTACAGTATTGGCTACTGGACGCGTATAATCTTGAATATTTTCTGAGCAAAAATCGTGCAAATTTAAAGTGAACAAATATAAATTAAGCTAGTGATATGGAAACCAGAGAGGACACCTTTAGGTATAGCATTTTTAATTCGTACCATGATATTTTTTCAAACAACTGCTTTATCAAACTTGATTTGATTATTCTTCTCAGTAAGTTAAATGATTTGAATTGTGTTCTAATTTTTCACTATCAAAAGCTATTACTTCATTTTAATTTTAGGCAAACCACATGAATGAGGCTATGTCATTAAGGAAAAAGCTGGATGAAGAAATATTCATAGTTTGCGAGTGCAAAGATGTTTAACCTGAACCGAAGTCTTCATCAACAATCATCTGCAAAACTGAACATCAGAATTATTCACCAGTAATAGAAAATGAATCCAGACTAGATACTTAGTTGAAAAAAGTTTAATGATTTTGATAAAATAAGATTTCGATTATCATAATAATCGTCAATTCCAAGTAAATTCCCGATTTCAATTTGATAAGTGTAAAGGAGTTCAAAGCTTTAGAAAAAATACTCAAAGCAAATTATCTTACGAGTACCATATGTATCAAAAAACATATAATGGAGAAGCGAGTTTAAATGCACATATCAACACAACACATAAGGTTATTAGACCATATGAATGTAAAATTTGCCACAAGTCATTTGGAAACAAGAATCATCTGAATTATCACATAGATGCAGTTCATAATCGGAGCAAACCCTTTGGATGTGATATTTGTTTTGAATCATTTGGACAAAAGAGTACCCTTAAAATTCATATAAATTTAGTACATAATCTTAGAAAACCCTTTGATTGTGAAATTTGTCGCAAATCATTTGGAGTGAAAGGTAACCTCGAGCATCACATAAGTCCAGTACATAATCGGAGTAAACCCTTTGAATGTAATATTTGTCAAAAGTCATTTAGAGAAAAAAGCTACATTGAATGTCACATAAATGCAGTACACAATCTTATCAAATCCTTTGAGTGTGACATTTGTCACAAATAATTTAGACAAAAAGCCAACATCAAACGTCACATAAATACAGTTCATAGTCGTAACAAACCTTTTGAATGTGAAATTTGTCACAAATCATTTGAACAAAAACAACACCACGAAACTCATATAAGCACAGTACATAATCGGAGTAAGCCCTTTGAGTGGGAGATCTGTCACAAATCATTTGAACAAAAAATTACCCTTAAACGTCACATTAATAGAGTACATAATCGTAGCAAACCCTTCCAGTGTGACAGTTGTCACAAATCATTTGGACTAAAGAATGATCTGAATCGACACATAAGTGCAGTACATAATCGCGGCAAACCCTTCGAATGTGAGTTTTGTCACAAATCATTTTGACAAAAAGTGTACATTTTAACTTACTTTTCAATAACTTTTTCTAGTAATTTTTTTTTCTTGGTAAGTAATAGGAAAATTTACCGATTTGTCTTTGTTTTTTTTTCACTTGACACAACCAAAGTATTACACGCACCGTTGAGAATACGAAATTGAGCCATACAGTTAATGAAACGGGCTCAAATTTTTTGTCGTTGAATTGATAAGAAATATTATTCCCTGGGCCATTAATTAATGTAATTTTTTGCTCCGTTTCAAACTCGCTTTTTTGGTTATTTCAAAAAAGATTTGTTTTTCAAGAATATTAACTTATTATAATGAACTTCAAGTTTAAATTTAAAAGTCAATAGAGGTTGACATAAATATTCGACCAATCACAATTCTCACGTGTACGTGCCACATTCTTTGTATAATAACATCGTTCAAATAAGCACCAAACGTTGTTTAGATTAAGTCGATATGTTTATCTGTACATAATTTAAACTAAGAGATGAACATTCCGCAACGAGCGTTGAAAGTAAACGAAACACCGGTTGTCGCCCGATTGTCAGTATTAATTCAAAAATGGCTTCCGAAAATACATCCAAAATTTCTACACGAAAGGATGGACCGACCACTGTAATCTACAAGGGAAAACAGTTTAAACGTAGTTTTAACACTAGAGAATTGAAAAACGACAAGTTAGAAACATATTTACCTGCGGAACCAAGATTGTGGCCAGATTATCACGAATGGGTTGAAAAACAAATGATTGACAATGGTTGTAAAGATAAATGGGATAAACATGTTAAATACTTTGAGAATCGACGTAAACAGTTGATAGAAAAATATAATGAGGAGCTCCATTACCAGGTGAACAAGGACGCAATAGTCGGCATCATGGATGGGAAAGGGGATCTGATGAACAAAGTGTTCGAAGCTATGAATTTTCTACCGCTTCCAAAGGAGTAAGAACTGTTCGTAATTCCGTAGTCTAAAGAAGTGAGCGAAGAAGAAGTGGACAATCCCTAGTCTAAAAAAAAATCGTCTAAAAAGAAGAAAAAAGTACGTAAATCAGGAGCTCTCCTTGACGAACAGTTGAAAATGTGACAATTAAGAACCGATTTTCGAGCGAGGAAGATCGATTGCGTTTTTAGAAATTTTAACTCAACGGGTATGATTAATTTTTATAATAATAAATATTGACGTTGCATTTAAAACATATGTAAGAGACTGTATATTAAATGTAAATTTTGCTCTTGTGGTGCATATGCGATGCATGATAAATAATTAAACATTTTTTTCAACGTTACACTAGTAAGTCGTACCAATGTATTTGATTTTTCGCTACATTGTACCGCCTCTTTTCTCGACTGCAAATGATAAAATTTCTTTCTCATTCAACCATATTTCTTTCTACCTTTTGTTTCTATTTCTTTCTGTCGTTTTATTTATGCGACTCCATCGTTAATAAAAGATCTTTACAACTGACAATTCGATTAAATGGTGTATCTAATGATGGAGAGATATTATTTAACAATTATCGCTCGACTCTGATCAACTTCGATACCCTAAGTATTTTGTCCGTTGGAACAGCGAGCGCAACCTATATCCGCAAGGCATCTTCGTCAATCAGTTCAGTCGGGATCTTGGAAGCTTTCAATCAATTTGTACCCGACTAAAGTAATTTTTAATACTTATTTCGAAATAATCCCATAATCAGCCCATTGGTAACGATCTTCGGTTTTAACCGCTAGATGTCATAATCGATTTCGCACGTGACAATGTAAATTTCAAATTATAAATAACAAGTCATAAATATTCAAATTATATTCAACAAGTTTTGTGTGATGTTTTTATAATTCGAATCTGAAAAGTGTACACATTCTCGTGGACATACGATATATATCGATTATGCGGAGAGAATCGAAATGAGATATTACAAGTTGGAAGTCGACTTTGCGCGACAATGTATCAAAGTCAACGACATCATCGTGATTTCATTTATTATACGATTGTAATGCGCTACGGCTAAGTAAGCGTCTTCTGGCGATTATATCCAACAATTCATCACTTATAGATCTACGTGCGATATAAACAGCTGTATGTGTTCGAGGCTATTGAGCATATACAACGAGTCCGTATATTAATTATTTTGGCAATGAATTGCCCGCTTGTGCCAGGCCTCCTCGCCGTTATCAGTCGCGTGCGATATATATTGTACGAGTCGCTGGCGATAAATCGACGAGACCAATATAAAAGACCAATTTCAACGGAAAAAGAGGCGAAAAAAGAAAAGAAAAAGAAAAACCTCCAACATCGCGCCGCAATGTCTCGTCGGACTGCATTTGTATATATACGTTATATGCATGCATACGTTTGTATTGACATAACTGCACGCGCGCGTCTCTTTCGCGCGCATAGGTATTTACGTAATCGTTTATCGTAATATTATTTTTAGCATTTTTCTTCTTTTTCTCCGTCCGTATTTTTCTCTCTCTCTCTCTCTCTCTCTCTCGTGCAAGAATGTAGCGCTCGTTGTCTCGTCGTCGCGCTTTTTTACCTTCATATACGTCGAGCGCGCAACAATGCCGAGAAAGAGGAAAGAAAACGAGGAGAAAAAAAAATTACAATTCGCGTATTATAAAACACAAAGAGATGTTTCGTCGCGAGCGCGATAATAAAGAACGAGAAAAAAAAGTGCGTGCGTACACGCCCGATATGATTTACAAAAGGTTTTAGCATTGACGATCTCTGCGTTATGCGACGTTTGCGGGCGGAGGAAAGAAAAAATGAATAAAAAAAAACAAAAAAAAAACAACGACGCGATGATCAATCCAGCGTTTATTACCGCGCCGCGACGTATACGAGGCACGCGTGCGACATGCATAGCACGCGGAGGAAACTCGAGTACGACTAAAAGCTCGCGCGGGCTCGTATACAATATATCAACGCACGCTATATAATAAACCGCCGCCGAGTTGTATCGCGATCCGCGTCGTAAAATCGTTTTGCCGAGCGAGGCAGGAATTATACGTGTGTGTCTGTATGTAACGAAGATATCGCACGGCGCTGCTGCAGTGATTAATAAACTCGAGAAAATGCGTGCGTATATATGTTATATTAGATACGTGTACACGAACTGCACCCGAATCGAGCAAGTTTAAAAAAGTTACGAAAAGGGAGAGACACGGGAAGGGGCGAGAGGTTTATGAGCCGAGCACTCGACGTACACATTCATAAACGTCGATTTAATTCAACGGTATCATAAAGTTCACTCAACTTTTTCCGGCTCTTTTTCTCCGAAATCCTGTGAGCGCGCAGGTAAGAAAAAGGGTACAAAAAAAAAAGACACGTAAAGATAGAGAAGAAGGAAAAGGTATATAGTATTCCTCTTTCCTCTTTTTTTTTGAGGGAGCTACCAACTTCTCTCGTATATATACAAGAGTCGAGAGTAGGAGAATAGAGATAGAGATAGAGAGGAAGAAAAAGAGGAAAAAGTAGATGTATAAGTGAGCGAGTTATACACCCATTACCACGGCATAACTCACCAGCTGCCTAGGCATTATGCGCGCGCGCGCGCTATACCATGTGCAGTTCACCCTATATATGTACGTATAAAACCCTATTGCACACGAATCGCCGGGGCTGGGCCATTTTATATACTTTCGGCACTACCAGCTAGTTATAGACACTCGCACGTACGTACAGTTGTATGCGCGTGCATTAGAGCCGTAAATTCCACGTGTATGTGTGTGGGGGAGGGGGCGGGCACGAGCTCCTTTAATTCTCTTTTCGTTCGCGAGCTGTGCAGCACATACAGCAGACCTCTCTCTCTCTCTGGCATTAGTAGGTTACAGTATCTGACGTGGCAATAGCCACCCCCTCGATTCTCGCGCCCTATAACTGTTACTACTACTGCTACTACTGGGCTACTCCTCGCGCCTCTGGCTTTTTTTATAAGCACGTGAAAAAACAGGTTTTTTTTTTCTTTTCGAACCCTGCCTCGATTCCGCTTTCTCATAGGCTAAAAATATACATCATAAACTCGGATCGATCGACGTGTAGACTCACGCGCGGGTGATTAGTGAATTTTAAATAATCGACGCCCGGCCGTAATATTATAACGAGCACGTCAAATTGCGATGGCTAGCTTCTCCTCCTCCCACACCCCTCGCCCCGGTGTATAACAATATAATAATAAAACGGACACGGCCCCGGAACGATGATCGTCGAGTCCGTGTGTGGCCTGAATATTATAAATGAAAATTACTCGTCAAATAATAGAGTCGTTATAACGATGCGCGCTCGAGTCGTATGGGTATATATTTGATCGAGAGTTGGGCCACCGATCGAATAACCAGTGTGGCAGCGAGTATCTATATTTTTTTTCCCGAATTTTCCCAAAACGAGAGTATTCGTGTGTTCGAATAATTCAAATGGTATATAATCTCCGCCGACGGTGATGTGCGAATTATATACCCGCTGCTCGCGACCGAATGTTGCACGCACGCAGATCGCAAGCTAATCTATCTGTGTCACGAATAATATACGTGTATGCGCGCGCGCGCATCTTTTATAGTCCGGCGTACCACGACGACGTTTGTTTTTTTTTTTTTTTCGTTTGTCGTCGTTATTTGTATTTTTCACCGTCTTTCGTTTCGCAATATAAAAGTACAATATCGAGCGTTTCGCGGGCATTTTTCTCGCGTGCATAATTAGGCAGCGCGCGGCGTTTCGTTGATGGAAATTGGCGCGCGCGCGTTCGTATCGATGCATATGTCTAAGCACGTATGTACGCGAGGGCAAAATTGCCGTGGCGAATTATTTTTTATCGCTCTCCTGTATATATACCTCTTCCTTGCTAAACACAATACGCAACGCACTAGCTGCAGCAGTATAAGCGGTGTCGACTCTGCGGCAGCGTGATGGATCGTTTCTTATCGTTTTCGCGCGAGCACGAGAAAGTAGCCAATAAAAATCGCTGCTTTTTTCCTCGACAATTATATTCCCAAAGATGTGGGTCGCTGCTCGCTGCGCACACATTTTGTATTCTTATATATTATTATATTGGCAAAATATTCCCGTTGCTCTCGGACTCTTTGTGTATTTACCAAAAGGTATACTTGACCTTCGAGTCGAGTGTCGTACACAGCGAAACGACGGGGAAAAAAGAAGGTTTTATATTGAGGCTCGCCTCGGCGGCCCGATTTCATTTATATTTGCCTAGCATAATTCAAAATGCAATAAAACATCAAAGCGAATCATTCCGACCGTTATGTACATATTTTGTTATTCCTACAATATATATACACATATAAAAGTATGGCTGTTTGCAGTCTTGCTGCTGCCTGCTAGACCGCAAGAGGCCCGAGACGAGAGCAAATATTTCCTCTCGGGAGTAGGTAGTAATAGTAGCAACAGTCAAATGAATTCGTCCAGCAGCGGTGGCAGCTCTGTCGCGCTCGAGTGACCGAGAGAAGATCTTTTGACGTTATTACATAAAAGTTTACACAGCTTCGCGTGTATACATACAGATATATATATATAGATGGACATCTTATATGTATACAAATGCCTCGAGGCGTTTACGGTCGAAAGCCAACTTCGCGCGCGCGCGCGCGCGCGGGAAAATCGCTATTATATAGTGGTTTTGCGCGCGAGCCGCGATGACACGCACGTTTCGCGCGTCTTTTGTTGTTCGATATTATAATAGGTGGTAATTGAGGCCGCGAGAAACTCGTTCTTATTTTTGCTAAAATAATAATTTTCCCGAAAACCGCGTGAATCGCCGTAATAAGTACGTCGAGTATCGGCAAACATACGAAATACAATCAAACGGAATTGCATCACGTTTTCGTCATCATCGTTGTCGTTACTGTCGTCGAGTATTCTTATAGCTGAGCTACACGTACACCAAGGACAAGAGCATAAAGTTTTTTTTTACTATAGAGACTCGTTTGCCGAGAATAATTATCGATTCGCGCGGGAAAAATCTGCGCTCGGTTCGCTCATGCGGATGGAGTAAAACGAGCCGACGATCGTCGTAATAGACGGCGCTAGAATATGCCAAGATTCAACATTGTCTTCGCGAACGCGATATAATGTTAATGGAATTATTTTTAACGTACACATCATTACGATCGTTCGTCAAACGAAACAAAAACAACAACAATATGTACCATAATAAACGTAGTGGTTTAACACGTATGACAAGTGCGTATGAAATGTATAAATTTAAAATCGTTATCGCCATCCGACCCTAAGCGCGTTTGCCTGCGTAACGAGCTTACCTGTGCTCGATAAATCACTTGTCATAAATGTCAAATGTGTTGCAGCAAGTGCTTTGTATGTATGTCTGGTGCAACGCAAGATAGTCAAGGGGACCAACTGCAACGCAGCCAGAGACTGAATATTATATGTCAAATATAGTAACGATTCTATGATGCTCTATCGTGCTCTATTCTACTATATGCTGCTGCTAGTGCTCTTGACCGAGACAATTTCGACGAAAAAATCATGCCGAGTGAAAGCACAAGGCCCGTTACAGTATACACAAACGCAATTAATTCTGAAGCTGTGGAACTTTTTTCAAGTGCTTTACGCACACACACACACGCACGCAGGCATTAGCTCACCTTGTGTGCTTGAATTATTATTCGACGCGACGCGAGTCGACGGCTTTTAATTGGCGTATTCGACTATAGTATACGTAAAAATGAATGATGCAAGGTAGAAAACATTGTCGAGCGTAAATATATACCAGTCGATGATTGTACACGCGCGCGAACAGAAATTCGTGCGAATAAAATCATCGCGTCGATAATTTGTTGCCGTTGTTGTTTTTTTTTTTTTATTTGGCTTTTTGTTCTCACTTCGTCGCAAAATCGCGCTTATTTTCGTCTCGCTCGACTTCCGATCGCGTGAGTCAACGCGCGATGTGCTTATGTGCGTCGAGTTAGCGCCGCGACACACGACTGCGACTATCGCGGGCAGCTCTTTTATAGAATAATAATATAATAAAGCGTATCAGATGGTATTTTTCTGCTGAAGTGGTCAGCGATTTCAATTTGTGTATAATATGTGCGGTTTTTGTTTGCGATCGAAAGCGGACGACGGCGCGTGTTTGACAACGAGTACGTATCGCGTCAGTAATACTTTGTGAGTTTTTTTCTCTTTTCTCTTTTTTTTTTTTTTTTTGATAAATCGAAGGATCCTCTATTACGTTACAGCTTTTATCGTTACTGCCAGTGATTTTTCCGACAACTTGTCGCACAATCGACCCACTGCAAAAACACTCACTCTATTGCGATACACACTATTTGTGTATATATCGACGCGCAAACTTCACAGCACAACTCGATTACACTACTCTCGATCGAGCACATCTCCCACTAAAATCATTTATCAAACGCTATTTAATTATACGCGAGATAGAAGCGAGAGAAAAAAGTACACAGAGAAAATAGCGAAAGAAACTCCACACACGCATACAGAAACTGGGGAGAAAAGCTCGAGAGATGCGCGTGAGCGTGTCGCACACACACAAGCTCGGCAAATGTACTGACGCGGCGGAAAAACCTGCGGCGCGGTGAGAAAAAAAAACCGGCATCGGAATCGATGAGAGAGTGAGAGAGCTGCTGCTGCGAGAGCTCAGCAGGCAGTAGTAGTAGGTATATAGACGTAGTCAGAGGAAGAAGAAGAAGAAGAATAAAAAGAAGAAGTAGAAGGAGGAGGTAATAATACGACGATGCGTGAAAGTGAGCGTGATGCGCGAGACTTACGACGTCGACGACGACGACGACGACGACGATCGAACATAACGGTGGGGAAAATTTTGCGCAAAGTGGGAGGAAATGCACGTGTCGCTGCTCTCTGTGTGCCCGCTTATATATATCAGACTTGCTGCTGCTGCTGCTGCTGTGTTGCAGCGCAGAGAGTATTCTACGCTCGAATGCTAATGAGAGCTGCTGCACTGATGTAATGTATAATGGATCGCGCAAGCGGCGGTGATTTTCAACTTCATTTGTTCACGGAAATCCAGTGTGTGTGTGTTGTTTCGCTTGTAACCGTATTGTAATGCGGCACGGATGAACAAATCGAAGAAAAAAATTGTTCGTAAATAGAATCGTAAAGCGTTTATAAGTGAGTAGGCGATATTTGTGGGTAGTAAATTCAATTTTCAATATAGTATTGAGTTATTTTTAGTTGAAATTTTGTATTATTTAATGATTCTCAGATTTTCCCTTTATCTTCACACGAAAACAAGAGTGAAAAATGAAAACGAAAGAAAGTTTAGAGTCAGTGATTTTTTAGTTCAGCAGAAAACAAATTTTTGGCTAAGAATAAAATTTTAGGACATAAAAGGCACGTTAGAACTCGACATATCCTAATCCGAAATGTAACGTTTTTTCAACATTTTATGGGTTTATGATGCTCCACTTTAGATTTTTTATTTTATAAACAGCTTTTTATGATATAAAAATCAAGAATTAATATTAAATACACACTCCCAGTAATGTTAATTTATAATTTTCTACGTTTGAAATGCAAGACGTAAATTAAATTTAATTCATTAATTTTATTTTAATAACGTTTCATGTACTGTATGGTTTTTCTTCGAAATAATTTAAATTATGATGCATTTATTAACAACAATAATTTCACAGTTGCGGGTAAGTACATTAATTGAATATGGTCGAATCCTAGAAATAACTGGGATGACTTATACAAATGTTTTTATTTTGCCACTTGTAGATTTACAGAAATAAAGATACTCGCCATCTAGTGGTGGAATCTTAAAATAGTATTGCCGAATTTAAAGTGGTTGAAAACTGGTCTAAATTTGTGGTACTTTTCAGGTCATTTAAATATTTGTAAAAGTTACAAAAAAGCTATAAGCTAACTGTATATTAAAACATTTTAAAAGGTATTTTTTGGATCGTTGGGTCATTATTAATGTAGAGCATTTCTACCAGGGCGTGATTATACCGATAAATATATTTTCATTAATATCAAAGTAAAAGTGGAGGAGATTTTTTTCTTTCACTCAGAAGAAAATTACCACGGAATAAATTTAGTCATTAAAAATGATGGTATTTTCCAAAATCGTTTTTGAACTTATACAATTATCTTTGCATTTCCACTATCAGATTTATAGGTAAATATATTCGCCATCTAGTAATTAAGACTGGCTCAGTACTTATCCTCAGCACTGATGCATTGTTTTTCAATGAAGATTTCATGTAAAAGTACGAAAAAGTTCAATGTCTGATTTTATATTAAATCTGTATTAAAATTAAGGTTTTTTAAACAATGTATACTTCGTCAGGAAAAGTGGCACTCGGTCGAGATGAAAATTCGAGAGGATTTTAATAATGAACCGGCTTTAAGCTCGCGCGAAGCGCCTCAAAATAATACAATAAGTTTGAAAGTGCCAGTTCAGCAGACTATGCTGTAGGCAGAATCGCTACAAATGAAGTGGACGAGGAAAAGAGAGATAATGAAGAGGACAATGTTCTTTCGTCGGAGGCTTGAATTCTTTTTTTTTTTATCTTTTCATTCATTTGAAAATTAATATAATATCGACTCGCGTACTTGCAGTATACATTCGTTAATCTCTCGGTGGAGTCAAGGGCGCGCAGCGCTGATATATCTATACGTGCAAACTATAAAACGGGAGGACGTGGCGCGCGGAGTCGCATAAAATCTGTTCAACACATAACTTCCGTATGATTAAACAGGGCATTTATGGAAATAATTAAAGCGTCAAGTTTCGTTGCATTTAAACTCCATGTATACATAGCCAGCGAGTTTCTCTTACAGCGCGCGAAGTTTCGACTCGGAACTGCTACAGCACACACACTCACAGACACATCTATAACAGGAGAGCAGCCTGGGCGGCGGCGCACATCGAGAGCAAAGAGCAATTTGATGACGAAACTATTAGTAACGAGTGAAATTAGAAGGCCAAAGATACGATAAAGTTCCCTTCTCCCGCTAGCCCTCCTCTTCCTCCTCCCACCTCCATATAGCCGTGTTTCGAAGCTGCGATAATTTAACGACAAAGTCAAAGGCAGCGGCAAGTGCGCATAGAAGTTTCAGCCTGTGTAACAAATATTGGCATTAAAGCGTTTGATTTTGGCACCTCGCGCGCGTGCGATAGGACGAGAGAATGAGAGAGGAAAAATTCTATCCCTGCGTTTTAGTTGCTACTCACGCGTATTTTATATTATATAATGGAAGAAGCCGATACGAGCTGGAAATGCTTTTATATACATTTTCATTTGTTCTCCTGCGCGCAAGATCGTAATGGCCTATCGTTGTTCGCGTCGCGTTTTTTTTTCACGACGGTCCCTTATACACGCTATACTCAAAGTTCTATATGGCAGTTGTAAACGTGTGCATTATCTATGTATAAATATGGTGTAAAGGAAAAAGACAAGTCTCGAGTTGTATCAATTTTACGACGAAACTACGAGCCACGCGTACACCTGAATCCGTCAATTTTAATGTTGATTTTTTTGTTGCCGTTGTTTGTTGCAGGTGTATCCATGATGTAAGCGCGCGTGAATTTCTTTTCGCGCGCAAATGGTGACACACACACACACACATATACACACACACACAAAAGCGACAAGCGTCCCGCGGGAAAAGTTGCTGCACCGGTGCTCAGCAGTTACACAGGCAGTAGCAGCAGCAGCGAAAAGTAAAACTCGTTGTGTCGCGTCTCTCGATCCCAAAAGTATTGCCAGCTCGCTGCTGCTTATTTCTCCTTTATTTATTTTTTTTTCTCTCGCTCTCTTTTTGACAAGGACGCGATGTAAAAACTTTTATCATCTGAAATTCGAAACTCAAAAGAGAGAAAGAGAGTGAGAGAGCCGCGGCGGCGGCACATTTCTCGAAGATTTGCGAAATATTGGCCGTGTCGTTTTCTGCGCAATTAGATTAGCCGTTTTCCAAGCAGGGGGTATAAGTAGCTACTTGTCAAAAGTCGGACGAAAAAAGTTCGCCCGCGCATTATTTCGATTACTCGGGGCTCGCGCGCGCGCGGAACTATTTTATTTTTTCCGTCAGTTTCTCTATCGTACTGTTACGTGTATATAAAAAAGTATATGCTTCACGAGAGAAATGCTTTCTATATATTAACGGCTGGATGACTCGATGCATATATATAGATCTATAGTATAATTACAAATGATACTCGAAGCTCTCGAGGGCAGCATATATATCGATCAAACGTCGTTATATAGATTATCATTGAAAAATCAATCTCATCATCGTCATTAATTTCATTTATTCCGTCGAGCACGCGCGGAGCCACTCCATTTATATATTTCCGAGCTTGCGTTGGTGGCGCGTGTATATAAGGCAGCAGAGCAGAGCAGAGCTCTTCAGATGGATCAGCAATGGGAAAAGTGAGTTCCGCGCGCTGCACTCTAACGCAGATATATATATTTTA
This sequence comes from Trichogramma evanescens, assembly GCA_902732785.1. NCBI lineage: Eukaryota > Metazoa > Arthropoda > Insecta > Hymenoptera > Trichogrammatidae > Trichogramma > Trichogramma evanescens. The sequence goes on from CACVKI010144706.1 coordinate 36,092, forward strand.
TACACACGCAAAGCCCACAAACGATTCCCGTTGTTAGTAGCTGCGCCACGGAGAATATTTTGAATTCAGCCCGACTAATTAACTACAGTAGTGGTGTGTGCCCTACTCCTATTACCATATAAACCATTCCGAACTTTGCAGCCTTTCAATGCGCGCGCGAGAGATAGAGAACGGCGGCGGCGAGGGAAAGAGAGAAGTAACATCTCTCTGTGGGGCGGGCGAGCTTTTCACGTGCAACCACGCAAGACAATGGGTCGAATCAACTTTTGAAGTTGCACACACACACACACCCCACCACACAGCTGGTGAAAAAAAATTGGATTTTAAGACTCTTCCTCTACTTTTCCTTTTTTAGTTTTTTTTTCAGGGATGAGAGGTGAAATATATATAAATTCAATTGAAAACGTATAAAATACTATACTCCAGGCATTTTACGGGGACAAAGATAAAAGAATCTTAATAGTTGGCTTATAAAAAATTACGATAATTGAGTCTTCGTGGGTCTCAAGGGTCGACGTGTAAATTGCAATCAATTGCCGGAGGGATTATTCGCGCAAAAATTTGTGCGTCGAGCTTATTTTTAATACAAATTTATCGATACTACCGGCGTAAAAAAAAGGAAGGAAGAAGTAATTATACATTATAATGAAATCGATTATATCAATTCCGAGGAGTCTCGTTTCGAGAAAAACGATATTAATGACTGCGCACTGCAGCACCACTACATACGTTACTGTATACACAGTTGCCAGAGCAGCCAGTGATTAACCACCGAATTTTTCAATAATTTTTCCCACTTTGATAAATTGTTATTGTATTTAAGGGAGAGGCGAGTCGCATCGATCATTTTTGCGCCAAAAAACGTCAATGCTCGCGGGCGCAATTAATTACCTTCAAGTTTAAGCTCGAGGCTGTTTTGTATTATTTATAAATATTTTGCAATACACACACACAAGCGCGTAATAGTCGTACTACTGCTCGCGGTGACTAACAAATGCGGTTGTTTGTCTTCTT
>CACVKI010144706.1:37127-84336 GCA_902732785.1 Trichogramma evanescens
CCCCCCCGCTGCTATATACACAATTGAAGTATACATCTTGCGCCAATAAGTACACAAAGAGGCTACATAATTAATTCTCCCGTTGTTATTAATATAAAACGGGGCAAAGCCTTCGTTTCAATTTTTGACATAAATATATCGTTCATATATATACCTCGGCGGTCCAGGTCATGAGAGAAAATGCAATCTCGGTTTTTCGCTCTGTTAGACGCGCCGGTCGCGTTTTCCCTACATATAAAGAGAGCGTATAAGGGACTCTGTACACCGATGTATATGCACTGGTGGCGGCAGCAGCAGCAGCAGCAGCAGCCGGCGGTTTCTGCCAGATATTTCAACTCTGCTTTTGGATCCTGAAATCACTTGACTGTGAAGCGCGGCAGCAGCCGTAGCCAATAAGCACGCTCGACTGTGGCGTAGGCGTCGGCATCGGCGGCGGAAAACTTTTGTCTCGCTCGGCCTAATATGAAAATCGGAATAAAAAAAAAAAAAAAAGGGAAAGAAGAAAAGAAAACGAAATTCCCGATTATGAAAATCACGAGGTTTTGTCGGCCTGGAATGTCACACGTACCTCCGATAAAATCATGCAGCGTATCACCGTGCAAGAGCTGCCGCGTTATAACGTCTGGCTCGCTGTAGCGCTTAAAAGCGTCCATATGACGTTAATTATTCGCGCTGGCTTGGATCAGGGCCAACTATTACGGTATGTGCATGTGTAGGTATATATAAGCAACGCCGCACGCGCGCGAGCGAGCGTCTGTACTATACACAATATGTATCGGCCGCATTTGTATACACGTTTGATTCGCGCGAGTGTGTGTACATACACGTGTATATAAACAGGCATGCAAGCTATAAAATCGATCTCTCTCTATACACGACCGCAGCGTTCGGTTTCCGCAACGCGCGAGAGAGTCTGCGGGGGCAGTCTCTCGCCACCGAACAATGGAAAAATTTGATTTAACGATTTCGTTCCAAGGCGAGACGCTCGGCTTATGTATACAGAACTGCTACCGCTGCCACTGCCACTGCCACTGCTGCTGCTGATCATTGTTCGTGATAATTTTTTTTTTTGCAGAAATATCAGGTCTTCTTAAAATTGTCAGAGTCCAGGCGCACTGCAGGCGAGGTAGGTGGTACGAGTCGTTCGATATGCTCGACGTCTAGGTACTATAGGGCTCTCTGACGTTTTTCCATCGTAATTCACGCGAACGGGGCGACTGCTGCTATAGGACCGCTGCAGGACGTGTTCGCTAGCGAAGATTTACGAGTGCGTTATATGTATATGGGGGTCTCTCTCTCCTGTACTCGACCTACTTCACAATCGTTTCTTAGGCATCAATCGTGGGGCGACGATCGTTATTTTGAAGAGAAATTTGCTTGAGCTTTCGGGGCGATTTTCTTCTTCTTTCTTTTTTTTTTTTTTTAGCGACGAGCAATATAAGAGCTCCGCAATGGAAGTGCATTGGATGGCTCGAAACTCTGGTGTAGCCGTGAATTTTATGTCGCGAGGTTTTTTTTCTGTCCTTATCGAATTTTAACTTACCGTTTTATGTATGTAGATCGCGGTGTGCGCGGATGGGCGTAATGAAAAAAATAGAGGATAAAAATGTTCCTATCTGTGCACAAATGCCGCAAGTAAAGAATTATATGGGTCAAAAGTAATTCTGTAAATATGTAGATTTGGACACAAAAGTGACAAATATAAGTCAGAAATGACGAGATAAGAGACCAGTCGTTGCCGCACGCTCATCGAGATACCAATAAGTGCCAAAATAAAATACGCTCGCGGTCATAATATGTATGCACGATTTCCATCGTACACTTCGAAATGATCATGCGCTAGCCGTAAATCACGTTAATGCTATTTTCTCTCAAATAATATATTTCACGTGGCTGTATAATATACAAAAATTTTTTTTTTATAAAATATGACCCACAATGCGGTATGTATATGTTTATTGTGCGCTACGCGTATTTTATCGCTACTATAAAATTCCGTTTTTGCGCGGTGAAAACGTCCACGCGCATTTGATATGAAATTAAAATTCTTTTCCTTTTTTTTTATTTTACAAGGGCAACAAATAAATCTAAATTTTCATGGACGTTAATGGAATTAAATGCCTCGTTCACGCGGTGAGAGAGAGCAATTTTATTTCGTACGTCCCGAAAGTCATGGAGTAGCGTACATCGAGTACGAAAGCGTTTAAATATAAGCACGTGTGACATATGCGCAGCCATATAAGGGAAAGAGTCGAGGAAGAGTAATAGGAGTGATCGACGGATCAAAAGTAAGACAATGGGTATAAAAAATATGTATTTTGTACAGCATGAAGTTAATTTGGTAATTATTTTACGGATAATATAGCGCGTATTATGCTGCGTTGTTTATTAATTGAAACGAAATGTAATATTCAACTCAATTCAATATTTATAAATTACACGCCATGTGTGAGTTCGAATGTGTGGTTATATAGCTGCGACCATATACAAATTCAACCACTGCATCTAATTCCGTGCGTGTCTTACGTGTAGACTTGAAAATAAAATTTCCGATTCCGGTATTCCGGCTCACACACGCCTTTGGTTGCTTTCACCTATGACTCGGCATGTATAGCGTCGACTGTAACTATGACTATTTCTCTCTCGCACATGCGCATTTCCGTTGCTCGCAGTTAAACGACACGTATAGTACAGTAGCTACTTACATCTCTTACAGCTTCGACTTTCTACTATATTTCTACACATAGAATTTAGATCGCGCACGGCATTGATGCTCAGTTCAAGTTACGATGCCGTAGCTTAAGCAGCTGAAAAAAATCGCATCTACTGCAGTGAGTGATCGGAAGTGAATTATATTTTTAAATAACGTAAATTATAAGCAGTTGGGTGTTGTGTGTAAGTGCGCAGAGATGTGTCGTGCAAATTTTATGGACGAATTTAAAAAACCAACCAAATTAGAAAGAATAAGGACCTTTATAGAAAATACCGATTGGGAGAGCGGAGAAGAGCGACATGCATTTCTACATCAGTTCGAGCCTTTCATCGAGGATTATGAGGGCGAAATTCGAAACCTCGAAGACATTTTTCCGCCCAAAGCGATGGAGAGTCTTCTTTTCGATTGCATAGATTATATACATCAACGAGTTCCGGCTAGTCACGAATTAGGAGTACTATTCATACGGTTCGTGGCCTTCGTCGGCTACAAGGACAAGCCCAAACTAGACGAGGACGGCAAGCCCTCGTTGCTACGCGCCACACCGTTGCACCGCGCGGCTTATCTCTTGTTTGGCAGCGCGCGGGAGACGGTCCGTGATCTTTTTGCGATATACGACAAACGCGACGTGAATTACGTCGACGAGGACGGCCTAACGCATTTGCACGTGGCCTGCCTGAACGGCTGTGAAGACATCGTCGAGAAATTTCTCGAGCTCGGCGCGGATCCCGATTGCCGTGGCCAGCGCTCGATCCGCTCCCCGCCGCTGCAGTTGGCCGTGATGTACCGACAACGAACGACGATGGAGGTGCTGCTGAGAGGTGGCGCTGATCCGAATTTATCCAAGGAGTCGAATGGATACACGCCTTTGCACCATCTCTGCAAGTCCAAGAACGATTCCGATTTGACGCAGAGGTTCTTCAGGATAAACGACGAATTAAATCGATCGGTTCGGATCGACCCTCGGGACGCGATGGGTAGGACACCTCTGCATTACGCTCTGTACGACGGCTACAAAGCGACAATCGTCCGATTGCTGCTGAACAGAGGCGCCGATCCCAATTCGGCCACCGCAACCGGCTCGACCCCCCTGCACATCATTTGCAAGAGAAAAAAAGACGACGACACGATGCAGCTGTTCTTCCAGATCAACGAGGACAGAGGTCGAACTGTGCAGATCGACGCTCGGGACAAGATGGGCAGGACACCGCTGCACACCGCTCTGGCCTACGGTAATGATGCACTGGCCGAACGGCTGCTGCGAAGAGGCGCCGATCCGAACCTGGCCACCGCGAACGGTTCGACGCCGCTGCACTGGATTTGCGGTAGAGGTCAAATGGCTCATCGCTGGGCGGAAAAATTCTTCGAGATCAACAGAGAACTCGATCAGGTGATACAGGTCGATGCTCGGGATAAATCGGGCCTGACGCCGCTTCAATTGGCCGTGTTGAATCTTGCACCCGATATGATCGATTTACTCTTGGATAATGGGGCCGATCTGTCGAGCTTCGTTTTTCCAACCGTGAGTGGTTACTTTGACCAGAGTTTTCCTTTGGGAAGGAATAACAATGAAATGAAATTGGGAATAGCGACTGGCGCTTTGGCTATCCTCGAACGCCTAGAGGAAAGAGGATACCAACTGGTCCGAAAAGACGCTCTAATGATCATGGCATTATTCACCAAGTACGAATTGTTCGAGAAGAATTCGACGGATCTTGAACAATTTTGGTTCGATGACGAGTCGTTCGCAACAGAGGCGAAGGACATAACGATGAGAGACGACGATTCGAGTCTGACGCTCTACGATCTGATCCGGTTGCGACCCGCAGAGGCGGCGAAACAACTCACGTACTCGGACTACTACGAGTTTTATCTCTCGAGAAGTATTTGGTTGCTGCCCGAGAGTCACGAGAGGATTTGCGTTCTGCATCTGTGCGAGAAAATGTCGAGAGGATTTTTCCGGCTATGGGCACTGGATCCTTTTATGGAGCTGACAGGCTATCGGCTGCCAGTTGAGTGCTGTGAGATAATCATCGAAAAGCTAATGAATGAAGATTTACCCAATATTTGTTTGGCGGCAATAGATCAAAATTCGTGATGGCTATACGTGTATTTGCAGTATCATTCTTGCGTCTAGTGCAATCACATTTTGTAAATTTTTGATGTCATTCGAATGAATAAATTTTTAAAAATACATGGAGATTTATTTTATTTTATTTTTACATTGAATTTGTTGATTATTACTTGAATTTCAAATTGATTTGACCTAATCATTCATATACATAAATTTGTGTTTTGACTCTTTCGTCCCTAAACTACGAAATCTCTCGCTCGCTTGTTTTTCACTATCGGGATTTACTATCCTTGCGAACGAGCCATAAGAAATTTCACATCAAAAGAGAGAAAATCTCCAAGTTGAGCCACGATCGGTACGTTTAGCGCTAAGAGACTCCATTAAAGATGAATCAGAGAGAGGTAATCAGTGTAATCGAATCTCGGGGCTATATGCACGCGCGCGCGCTTGCGAGAGCGTTAATATTCGCCTCGTGGCGATTATAGTACCTCTACTACTTTGCAGAAATTGATAATAGTCGACGAGATAATTACAAATGTAAAATCGCGAGAGACCGTCGTCGTAGCAGCAGCAGCAGCAGCCGCAGCAGCAGTAGAAGCAGCTCTGACTTTTTTCTCACTCTCTTTCCATAAGCTCGAAACTTCAAATCCACGAGGCATTAGTCGAAGTAAAGAGAGACGATAAGGACGAGTCTCGAGGAAAGAGTAAAGCGTCGTCGTTCGTTATCGGCATACTAGCATAAACGAAGATTTCCTCCCACTCACAAATTAATCCTATATAATATATATAACGAAGTATACGATATGAGCTCGGCGGAAAACTTTGGCCCAATGAAAATTATCATCGAGTAATATCAACGAAATGTATACGTTAATACATTTTTGTATATATCGCTCGGCAAAGATCCGCACGTGTATAGCTATGATGAATGTCGAGAGAGAGAGAGAGAGAGAGAGAGAGAGAGAGAGAGAGAGAGAGAGAGCCCGCTATAATATACGGCACATTTGACTTTCCAAGCGAGAAATTAAGGGAATCGACGAAAAATTCGATAGCCGAAGGACGAAGAGCTTGTGATGTATATCCCTGCGGCCATCGCTTTGAGCTGTAAAAGACGACGGGGTCGTGGAAAAAGTTCGCCGTGGCTGCTGCTGCCGCTGCCGCGCGCTACAATTTATTATAGATGTAAGCTAATTAATTACGAATTTGTCAAATTTGCAAATGACTAGCAATATTACTTCCCCGACAGCAGCAGCAGCAGCAGCAAAATGACAAAACGGCTTATATTGTACAGCGTTCGCGATGACTCTGGATAAAAAAAGGGGGAGGGGGAGCGAAGAAGAATTAGAAAAGGAAGTAAGGAAGAGAATGAAAAAGCCAAATCCTGAGGGCTTAGCCGTCTCGGACTGCTGTGCAGACGTCGAAAACAAGTAGACGAGCGTCAAAACGAGGCCATGGTCAGTACTAGATATATACATGTGCACGGTAAAGAAGTGCTATATCCCTGTGATACAGCAGTAGTAGTGGCGTACCCGTCAGTGGCTTAAATAACTCGAGCCGAGCAGGGACCCTTATACAGATAGATACGAAGGGTGTAGCCTATAAGCTACGTAACAAGGAAGGAAAAGCGGCTAGGAGGAGAGGTAGAGAAAGAAAGGCGTGCGGAATTAGACGGCAAGGCTCGTTGAGTCACTCTCTCGGACATTTTTCGGGAAATGTGTGCGCAATCCGATACCCCCGAAAGCGGAGAGAAATAAATGTATATAAGAGCTGAGACTAATCCTTGAGACACATGGAAAAGACGGTATTTATTACACGTGACATGTCAGATGAGATGCGAGATCGATCGGCGCGCGATCTGCACGAGGCAGTTTCTTTTTTTTTTCCTTTTTTTTTTTATAAGCGACAAGATCGTTACGGCATAATATACATCTCGTTACCGCGCGCACATGTGAAATATTTGACATACGCGCGGCCGTCCATGTCGGGCATATAAATATTCACACACCGTGTCGTCATTTGCCGCGCGCGCGCGCTCGTCAGGCTCGAGGGAAATTTCTCAAAAGAGGGAAAATTCCAAGCGGTGGATGCGGGAAGAAATTTTGGGAATTCTAGCGCACGATGCACTTCTACCGCTACGTACGCGTTAAGCGCTATAATTTTTTTCATTTTTTTCCGCAAAATTATTTTCCGTAAGTACATGCGGAAAGTTTCGCGTACGGGGAAAACAAAAACAAAATCTGCGTGTTGTTGTTTTGCTCGAGCTCCATTAATTCGTGCGCTTGTGCGGGGGCAACGAAATTGCCGCGCGATAGAGAGATTAATGTCGTGTGTCTCCATTCAACGTTATATTCTTAACGCGGAGGCTATTTAAAAAAGCAATTAAGCGCTCGAGCCGAAAAGTTTTTTGGCGGTGGCGCGTGTTACAAAAAAAGAGAAAAAAAGAAGAACGAGAGAGAGAAAATTATTCAATTATAAGCGTGTGAAGTTGCGTCTGCGGGACTGTTTTTATAAATACCGTGCCACATTTTACCGAAGTTGTTGAACATTGATGAATTTATGAATAGTAAACAGTCGCGCCGCGCTCGAATGTAAACACGCAAAACAAAACACAACGAAATAAAAAAAAGAGAAGAAGAAATCCGCGATCTCCGAGCATATTTATGCAGAAAAATTCCAGCCCCGCATAAACAGTAAGAAAACTCGAGGCTCGTGCATCCCACGATAGCGTTAAAATAAATAAGATATAGCGCGGCGCGCGCGAGCGCATTGTACAAATAACCCAGTGGTCTACAAAACGCGCCTGGGCATATTTCGCGCTGGGCAAAAATTCAGGTCAACGATATATAATAGATAGTGAAAGTCGTGAGCTTTTCCCATTTGGAATGTCTCGGAGAGAGAGCGGCTCGATAATAATAATAATAATAATAATACGAGGAGGAGACACGGAAATTCTAACGCGCGCGCGGCGTGTATCGCGATAACAGAGAGAAAGAGAGGGAGCGAGTCTAGAGGGTGGTTCGCGCGCGCGACAGAAAAGGAAAAGAGTGTGACGAAGCCAAAGACCCTCGAAGCGTACGTACATGCGACATGTGTATACAGACGTGTGTTTGGGTATACCGCTAAACGATAGAAAAAGAGAGAGAGAGAGAAAAACAAACCGAATGATAAAGGATGAGTTGCCGGAAATTCGCTCTCCCTTCACTCAGCATAGTAGATATATATGTAATACACTAACAGGATATATCTATCGATGAAATCGACCTCGATAGGATGAAGAAGGAAAAAAAATGCTACGGGCCGCGCCGCGATTCGTTTTCGCGAACGAGAATAATTAGAAAAAATGGACCTCAAACTCGAACTCGATTATACGATATGTCGTGGGGGGTACGATTTATACACACACATACACGCACACAGACTAGGGCCGTTTGACTGATTGAATTTCGTTTCCGCGGAGGGGTTTTTTTTTTTTACACAAAGTGAGTTCGCGAAGTAGAGAGAGGGAGAGAGTTCGATTTTTCATCGATAGAAGTACAAGCTATTAGCGGCTGATAAATGTTCGTCGACGACAAGGAGAGTAAAAGCTCTAAAAAAGCTTCGTGCGCGCGTTCGACGAAAATAAACTCGTGAATTTAGAATCATCTAATTATGCATCTCGTCCCATGGTAATGCGATTCGCGTAATTATCCTCGACGCAAGCTCCACGTGTATTTTTTTTCCTGTCTCTATTTGCGTCCTCCGTGTACGATGCATAAAATATCAGATATCCGTGCGCTATACCGCGTGTCGGGTCTTTGGTATTCGGGCGCTTGCTACAATATATACGTACCCGCACACACGTACAGACATGGAAAATTCTGAAGTATACGTATGTATATAACGCATCTCTATCTTGTGTGTGTATGTCACAAGTATACACCACTCGTTGCGAAGCGCCTCGTAGGTACACGTATATACATCGACATACATAAAACTACACACGTGTGTCTCTTTCGCTCGAGTTCAGCACTATAAGTTTCAGTCAAAGGGCCGGGCGCGCGTATACGTTATACATAACACGAAGGCAAAGCCTCGTCGCGGAGCTGCCGAGTCTCGAACAGGCTTGAAAAACGCGTACAGTACTTTTCTACTTTTTTTCGTCGTCGTCGTCGTCGTCGTCGTCGTCGTAATTCGATAATCAGCGAATTACAAATCAAGCGGTATTATCCGCGAGCATCGAGCTTTGCAGGCAAACACACATCCCAGAACATCTTGTGTATACTCATCGACTTTTCGACTACATCGTGTATTATCATTATTATTATGTGTAAACGTATGAGAGCGCGTGCCGCCGCGCAGCTGTGCAGGTGTGTATGGCAAACAATGCACGCACTCGAGCGCGAGCTCGCGGCCTTATATATATTTGTGCATACACACGTACACACACGTGTGCGATAATATATATCTGTACGGTTTAGAAGAGATATACCTTGCGCGCCCTTAATACCGCGTGTAGTACATGTATGTGTGTGTGTGTTTGTATACGTGTGCGAGGCGGCAGGGGAGCGTGTGTACACGTTATATACACAGGAGAGAGCTCGTGTCGATTCGACGTCGGCGCGATGATAACTGATGTGCCGCGAGCGCGCACATATATAGTACAGATATGCAAAGAGAGAGAGAGAGAGATAGATAAGTTGAGTTAAGGGTGGAGGAAGCACACCTACACGCGCGCGCACACAACTTCCCTTCGTAAATGTATATACACATCCACGGTACAGTATTTGCGCAGCGCGAACGTTTCATCGTGGCAAAAAGCGTCAATTTTATTTTTCACATCGTTGTTGCAGCTGAACCTCAAGAGCGAATCTACCCCCCCGCCCGGCTAATGATCATTATCGTTAAATACTTTAATGTCGAGCGCGCGTGCGTGTAAATATTGCTCGAGAGGTAAAAAAGCGTGCACACGCACACACATACTGCAGCTGTATAGCGCGAAAGGAAAAATGCGGGCTGCAGGCGAGCGCATTGCGAAATTGCATTACAGTGTATAAACACTGCGCATCGCGAACGAGTCAAATAAGGGCATTTAATTCCTTCAGACTCATTAGTGTCTTAATTTTTTCCTTTTTGGATAAACTTACGGGGGGCTATGACTTGTATTCAAGGCTCTGTATGTAAGCGCGTTCGGGTTTGCACAGCGTAACTATGTGTATCGCAGCTGGCGAGGAATAACTAATTTATAACACAACGCGAGGACGACGACGACGACGACGACAACGATCGTCATCAAGGATCTCGTATACACAGAGAGACTCACGCGTATGTATCGAGCCAAGCGCCATATACATATAGCAATATTTGTACGAGCAATTTTGTCTCGGCCCTAAAACTTTTCGGGCTAAGATCTCGTATAGTAACAGTGACGACGACTACGAGTTAGTCTCCGGGAAATATATTATACTACGAGTGTGTAAGAAAATTGAAACACATATACACTTACACATTGCGAAGCAGCAGCACTCGCGCGTCGAGAGAAGGTAATTCACGTGTATTACGGAATGCATATAACGAAATGAAGCAGCACACAAGCGAAAAATCTGGGTCGTCTAATTGAAAAGTAAAGCGCTAGAACGGGCGAGTGCGAGTGCGAGTGCGAGCTACTTTATATATCATCGCGCGATTGCGCGCAGCGAATTTGGCATAATTTTTTCAGGGATTCGCTCGACTCTTCGTATCGCGTACACGATGGTGTTTTCGAATAAAAAGCGAAATCTTTTAGCATAGAGACGAGGGTTAATTGAATAAATAAATCAACGCCGTGCGCGATTTTTTATTTACCGATCGATTAATCGGTCGTCGCGAGCCCGTCGAAGCGCGTGTCGCGTAAAAAAGTGTGAGAGCGCCGTTATGCGCGCGACTGGTTTCGGAAAAGAGCAGCCGCAGCAAGTCAAATATCGCGCAGCAGGGCAAATACGCTGATCGTCTGAAAGGAACAAGACGCGTTTCGAAAAAAAAGTGATTGCCATCGCAATGCTGAATTTTTATCCAGACGGATTGCGCGGGAGTACGCAGTCTCGTGTTGGCCTTTTTCAATTTGGTCAGAATTTTGTATTGAAACTGTAAATGTACGAAAAATCTTGCCATACAACTTTGGAAGGTAAATCGAATGGAGATATAATATAGCCTATAGTTATGCTCACTTTTTTAGACAGCTCTGAAGTAGCGGGAAATGGCATTTGTAATAAATAATACAACATTACCAATTCTTTGAAAAAGTTTTGAATATATATTAATCGAAAATGTTTTTACCACTTGCGCGTTTAAAATGCTCCATCTGTTGGTATAATCAAAAAGCTCATGAAACCTTTGTTTACGATAAATCTCGTCACAATACAAAACGAATTTTGCAATATATAATTGTAACCTTACATTTTTCTACATTAAAATCAATAAACAGCCGTATAAGAACAGCAGTTATAATTGAAATTCACTCACGTCGTCGCCTTTTGTATTATCATAAATTTGATTTAAAAAATTATAATCGCGAGACTCGTGCCAGCTGTGGGCACTCCGCGCAACGCGCAATTATCGCATTAATAAAGCTTCGTCTACTTACGCGTGGGCGCGCACGGAAATCTGCGATCTGCATATAATATAAGTTTTATACGGCAGAGGTAAGTTTATATATGTGTAAGAACTGAGGGAGTAGCCCCGAGCATTGTGCGCGCGGAACAAACTCGCCGCCGTGTGGCTCGCGCGCGCTATATACGTACACACGTATTATATATATTTAATAGCTTTCGAAGTGATCGAGAGCCTACTTTATCATTTTACTCGTGTTCTTTGCCCTCGCCCTCCGCCGACCCTCCTCAGTCCTCGCCTCGCCGCCTACTACCCTTCTCGCGCCCAGCCAAGTTTCGAAACGAATTAAATTCCTTGACCCAAATATTGTACAAAGGTATAATAGGAATGACGATGATGATTTTTCGCTGCACACACACACACACACACGCTACCGACACGTCGTCGACGACGACCACGACGATAATTCATTAGAAAATTTTTGGGGATAATCTTGTACCCCGACTCATAGTAGGCCGTGTACTTACCGTACTTATACACACACACAGACGCTTGGTACCCTTCGCGCGCGGTCGAACGATTTCATCGATTTTTCATTAATTTTTTTTTTTTTTTTACGGCCCACACGATCCGTGCATGAATACGTTACGACGCGCGCAAAATTGCTTGAATCAGCGCTTCGTGCACACAAATTTGGATGGATTTTTCGTTGAGCGCGCAAAGAAGGAGGAAGAAAAAAAACCATCCTGCACTATACGAGCTGCGTGTGTGTATATATATAGCTCTCATCAAGCTAGGCATTGAGGAATGTCGAGCCCGCGAAGCGAAACAAGGTTCAATTCTGCGTGCACAGAGCGCGAGAAACGCTCTGCGAGCTGCTCCGCGCCGCAGCACCGCATCTGCCCTCATCAACTAGTGTTACGCAGGGATGGTAGTGGAAAATGCTCACGAATTGCTTGAATTATTTTCGAAATTAAACGCAAGCACGTGCGCAATTTTTTTTTCTTTCCTTTTTTTTTTTTTTTGTATACTTTGCGAGCGGAAACTCAGCGCGAGAATCGCGCGCGCCAGGCCTCGAGTTTGAAATGCGTGGAAATCCAAAGAAAGACCTTTTCAGAATATATAGAAATAATTTTCATTTTTGCGCCGGTGGCGTGTACTCACTTTGTCGTCGTCGTCGTTGCCGTTGATGCCTTCGTCGAATCTTGAATTCTCGAGCTTGCGGGGATAAACTTCTATGCACTCGTCGTCGTCGCTATCGTCGTCGATGAATCACCGCACGCTCGAAGCACACACGGCGGTATAAGCACTACAACAGAACAGGCACGTAAACTTAAAACACAAATCGACGATGTAATACGAATTCATCGGTATACGTAATAGAAAATAGTAATGTGGCACACACGCGTATATCGAAGCCGAATAGAGCGCGGCGATCATAATAGATACACGCGAGATCGTCGTGTGCAGTGTGCATCATCTTTCGCGCGGATATTTTCAGAGACGTAAACATTTCTTCTCTATCTGAAATTGCCGCACAGAGCGGCAAGAATCGGGATTCTATTTTTCACGCTCTTTTCCATTGTCCGCGCGCGCGTGTATGTGTATTTTTGTTGCTCGCACACAGACCGCGTGCAATAATGTTTGCCGCGAGAAGCCATCGCGGGGTTCACGAATTGATTCGCGCGCGAATCGAAAGAAAACAGCGAGTAATAATGAAAGCACGATCTGATGCTGCTGCTCTGCAAGCTCGCTCACGCGTATCGTCAATTTTTTTTCTTTTTTTTTTTTAGCTCTCTGGTACACATATTAGGCAGATACACTCGGCAGACACTTTTGCGCGCGATCGGATGTGTCACGATAGTGCACGGCAAACGAGAAATACGAAATGATAAAAAGAAAAAGATACAAAAAAAAAGGTTAAATTTGCGGATGACTGAGCAGGCGGATCGTCGTCGTCGATCCCGCCCGCGCGCACACTCGATTCAACCTATATAATCGTAATCAAAAGCTCGTCATCGTCGCGCGCGTGCACTCCAATTATTGCTGCAGAGCTCCACGTGCGTCTTTTCAACGTCGCGTGCGCGACGATGACGACAAAACAACAACAGAAATAGAAAAAATCGGTTTCGTATGAGATTCACATTCACGTATCGTCGCGAACTTTCTTGCAAAACGAGTATGATAAACTTGCACACTGCACTCTGCATAAACAGACGAACTCGCGTTTATCATCGCTTCGATTGCGAACCGATCGATCGCGTGTAATCCAACACAAAATCATCACCAACTGACCGAAACGAAAGAAAAAACGCAAGCACACGTACACTCGACCGCAGCCGCGATCGACCGAAGACCAGCAACAATTACTGCAGCTCGAATCAATGCCCGGCCGCGCTCGAGAGAGAGAAAACTATTTCTCCCTCTCCCTTCCTTCTTCTCGCTCTCATAAATATATATTTATACGATTATTTTTCTTTCTCATGTTCGATTCCTCTCTCTCCACTACTAGCGCCGAAGAAACCGACTCTGCTCTGGCACACACACAGACACACACTCGCAGACACGGTACACACGCGGCGCGGCGCGCGCGAGAGAGACTCGTGGGCTTCTTCGCGCGTTGTGTCGGCCCGTGTGCGCTGCTGCGGCAAAGCTCTCGGGATGTTTTGCCGATAAAGCGCCCCGACGTACATATACATATATACATAGACACACACATACAGAGTAAGCTCGGCGCGACTGGGGTGGGGGGTGGTTGGTTGGTTGGCAGCGTCGAGGAGGAGGTATAGAGAGAGAAAGAGAGAGAGAGTAGACTATCGCAACATCAGGCACACAGCAGGTATATATACATATAGCAGAGCACAGGCACACTTCTGCACACCAACACACAGACATAGACACTCACACACACACACACACACACAAACTTCGGGCTTAAGCGCCCCGACCGCGTGGCAGTCGAAGCGCGTCGCGGTGTTCTCGTGTACGCGGGCGGCGCAAGTGCCGTCTGCACCGCCAGCAGCAGCAGCACAAGCAGAAGCAGTGGTATATAGCGGCGCATGGCATCGAAAAACGCGAACAGTAGGAGCAGCAGCACAAGCAACATTGCCTAGCACGCATGACAAACGATCTTCGCGTATATATATAGCTATGCGCTCCGAACGCATCGCTGTACTGGGTCTTGCCGCTGCACCGCCACCAGTCGCAGCTTTTGTCGTCGCAGTGCAATGCCTTACGTACTGTGTCTATATGTAACGCAAGGGGTTGAAACGCCCTCTTAGCGACGCTGCGGTTACGAGCGCGAGTCTCGTGCCGTGAATGGATTCGCACGAAAAAATTTCCAGCGAGTATAATCATTTTGATTTTGTTTTAACGAAAAAAAAGACAAAAATTATTATTCGTGCATAGCTTATGGCCAACGAAAAAGTTTCTTGTACATACCAGGTCAATTTATCAACCAGGCAACATACATTTTTTCGTAATTTTAAGGCCATTTCTTTACAATTTTATACAATTATTTTGACTTTGCTACTTGCAGATATACAGATTTAAAGGTACTCGCCATCTAGCGGCGGAGTCTTTAAATTGCTATTGTCGCATTTGACCATGGTTAAAAACTGATCTGAATTTTTTGAAACAATCAAATGAACAATTACAGGTTATTTAAAATGCGCATAAAATTTTTATTAGTTACAGAAGTTACAGAACCGTAATAAAAAAATTGTCAAAAGTAAATGAATTGAATTTTAAATCATTCTAAATGGTCTTTTTTGTTCATTAGGTCATTATTAATGTTAAGCAATACTACCGAGAAAATGAAAAAAGGTTTGAAATAAAATTGCTTCATTAAATTTGGTCCTTGAGTCATTAAATCCACGCCAACAAAATATTTATTCATTTATATACATTAATTGTCCCGGATAGGGATAGAAGGAAACGTTACGTCGCGAGGCGAAAATTCTTGAATTATACTTTCATCGAAATTAGAGCACAGAGCTTAAAGCGGAGCTTACGATTAAGCTCTGCATTTCCGAGCTTATTTAAAAGTTCTAACATATATTTTTTTCAGAATTGCGCGCGTGCGTTAATTATGTCAATGGGATGCCGTATCAGTTCTCGAACAGGCAGCCAACGGCGACTTGCATCCCGAAATTATATAATTGAAAGTAATACCGCGAGATTAAATGCCCACCGATGTGCATTATTAAATATTATATTACGTAGGCTTCGCAAATTTTCAATTAATTAGGCTACACATAAGATTCTTATTATGCAAATTCGCATCGTGCCACATTTTATACACTGTATTTCCAAAGAAATGCTAAGGTAACCCCCAATCAAAAGCTAAAGTGAATGAAAATCTTATCGATATATACGCTCATCCGGATCATAGATGCGATCGACCGAGAGACGCATATCTAACTCGAACTCCCTCGAGAGTTTACCGACGAAGTAATAACAATTTTCTCCGATCAGATAATAACTGTACCATGCTACTGCTAAAAAGTAGCAGCGATGGTGTCTTATTGTAGGCCAGTCGCTCGCGCGATAAATCATCGAGCTGTACGCACACGTATATATATCGCAACCAGTATTAGACCTGCATCGGAGCTCTCGTGCGCCATTGGCATTCGCGCTATTATTGCGAACGTGAATCGCTTGAGAAATGCCGAACTGCACTCTTGTAAGCCGCACGTGGTTAAAAGCTATATTTATATCGTCGATGCGAGTGAAAAATATGTCATTTTCTCGTTATGATACGCATTAAAATGTAATATCAATTGTTACTGTACGGCGTGCCACGACGCAATATTCGGTGCAATGATGTACGAGCAAAAACTCATATAGATTCGGACACTTTATTTTATGAACACGGAGCAAGAAGATAGAGAGAATCGGTAACGAGGATCGGAGCTATCGATTTTACATTACTTAAATTTTTAAATTAAATATGACGCTGATATCTCTGCCTGCGATATTTTATGTACAGTAACATAACGGGGGGCAGAGGAGACCCAGACGCGGCGCGCGGCTACAAGGAACAAATATCAGAAAGAATACGAGATCGGCGCGAGAGCCAAGTCGAGAGAGTCTTTGATGCCGGACGTAGTAGTAGGTACGTATACACGGCGAGCGAGCGAGCGAGCGAGCACACGTAAGTAGCCAAGTGTATGGGCAATTTCAACTATGGACTCGATGGAGATGTAAAGAGAGAGAGAGGGAGCAAAGAAGAAGAAAAAAATGTTCGAGCCGATGCACGCGAGGAGGAGATCTCTCTATATGTACTCGATAAAAGCCGAGCGAACATATTATATATCATACAGAAAGACTCGAGACTTGGAAGCTCGCCCGGACTTTTTTTTTCTTGCTCGCCACGCGACCCGCAGACGCATCCGTACAGATACCGATGCTTTTATTTACATTCACCTTTTTCCTTACTGTAAGGCTATACTAGCTTGAAAAAAGCCGATTTTTCAAACTCGCATATTAGGAACGCGGACGATTGTGCCTCCCTTTTGTACATCGACACTTTTCGCGAGCGACCATAACGAGGAGGAGAGGAACGAGAAACAATTTTTCTGTCTCTCGGGTTTCTTTTCTTTTTCTGCATACATATGTGGTCGGGTACGGTGCACCCGATCGCATACGTATAGTACACGCGAGCCTAGCGTGCTATTTAATGGCCAATTTCGACGGATTCGAAGAGCGCAGGATATACATATGTGTGGTATATGTAACGAACGATGTCTGACGAAATTTGGGACTCGACTACTTGCTTTCTTGATCGACTTCTACATGTAATACCCATATATATGCCACTCGAGTGTACATCGATGCGCTCGTGTTCGGATTTCCAAAATGAATTCCTCATTGCACAGAAGCACGACGATCTGTGCATGCATATACATATCGCTCGAATTTCTCGATCGAACGGTAATTTCCCCGCAAAAATATATGATTTTGTTTACTTCGGCCGACGGTTCATTCGAAGTAAGTAACGTCGAGCCCGAAATATATTCGAAAGCCCGCGTTCCAATAATCGACTCGAGTGAAAAAAGGCATATTCGCTACTCTCATTTATATTCAATTTCAGGATCTACTACTGGGCTCGTGGCGCAGTCCCCACCTTCCATCCTCGACCTCGCGACCGCATCTATATAATAGTGGTATATAGTAGTGGATGCAACGCCGCTGTGCAACCGCTATGCGCACACGCCTCGTCCGTTTTTTAATGCTCGAAAGAAGTAACCGGAAATTACGCGAATTCATCATAAAAAAACCTTAATCTCGCGCCACAAACGTATACGCGCTTATATAGCGACTAATTTTATCATCCCTCGCGCGCGACCCTTTTGTTTTTTTTTTTTTTGCTTCCTCGGAGCCCTCGGCCGTTACAATACACATTTATAAAGGAGAGGTAGCTAGCTCATGATTAATATTTTCTAACTGTACAGTGGCAGCAGCAGAAATATCATTAAAGACACGACGACCACGACGACGACTACGACTAGCGCTGCTGCTATAACACTACTGCGACGGAAGTCGGCGTATCATCAATTTTCACGAAATAACACAAAGCAGATGCAGAAAACAAACGGAGGAGAGGAGAGAGAAAAAAAGAGAGAAGCAAACGCGTCGAAATGACGAGCACATGTGCACTTTCAATGTTACGTCTTCGTTCGCTATATCAGCCATATCATCGATCACGTCGAAGGAATTTTTGAAGGTCGGCGTCCTCGCATGCAGAAACACACATATACACACATACTCACATACGACACTTGTACGTATTATATATATAAATGACAAATCTTCTCGAGGACAGGCTGCGAAAAACTCGACGACGTCTAAATATATATTCCAGCCGTCATCGGAATTACGTGAGTGTGTGTAACGAAGGGCGATATGAAGCGAGAGGGATATACGCAGGGATATAGGGTAAAAACGAGTAATACGAGGTATATCCTATGGAGGATATATATTATATAAAGTCTATATCCATTCGGAACACGTGCACCGATCGAGTCGAGCCACGAAGCGAAGATGTGTGTGTGTGTGTGTGTGTGCGAGCGTACACACTTTTATATATAGGCCGACGAGGCACCAGAGCTTGCGACTTACAAATTGCCTTCCCCAAAACGACGCACGGCAGAGCTTTAGTTGGCGCGTACACACGTGGCGCGTGTATCGCAAACGATATTACTCTCGGCCAAACGCGAAGTATGGGTGATTGATATTTTTTCCTTCGATATCCGTAAACTTATGCAATGATTTTTACATTTCAACTTGCAGATTTGCTGGTAAATATACAATCGCCATCTAGCGGTGAACGCTGACTCGGTATTTATCATCAGGATTTATATATTATTCTATTTAAAAGTACCTTGGACAAAATGTAGTATTCGATACTTCAATTTCAATGTTTGATTTCACCTTAAATCTGCATTAAAAATTAATGTTTTTTTTTTAACAATGCAGAGTTCAACGTCTAATACGCAATGTCACACCACTTCGAAAATACCAGAAGTGGACGACGAACGTTTACATTATAGACGCGACACTGCAATCGAGGTCCATTCTTGCGATAACTATACCGTACGTATTCGCTCTGATTCACCGCAGTTCGGCACGCGAGTCGTAATTTAACTTGGCTGGCCTGATGCGTGTGTGTGTGTGTGTGTGACACAGCATTGTATTGCGGTTCTATATAAGCTGTTTTCAGACACCGGACGAGTCAAACATTGCTGCAACATCGTCGTCGTCGTCGTTGTCGCGCGAGCAGTGGATTCGGGGGGGCTTATATACGGCTCTCGAACTTTTAGCCCTTCAGCCCACCCCGCAATCACGTGCGCAGCGCAGCAGCGGAGCTCGTCCGAAAAATTGATAACGACGATTATTATTTCGCGCCAGGCTCGAGCAGTGGCAAAGGCTTACTGATTGCGAAATAAATAACGCGTATTAAAGGCCTTTCAAGGAGTCAAACTACTGTGAGAGAGAGGGAGAGAGAGAGAGGGAAGAGAGCAAACGAGCTTGTGCACTACTGCCTCGCTATGTCTGCTCGTCCTTCATGCCTATATACTTCTGAGAAATTAATGTTTTCAACGTTATAACACGCCCGGGCCCGCGTATTTATGTCTATACATTATACCCGGCCTGATGCTACTGCTTCACACAGCTATATATGAGTACGTATATGTACGCGTGCGAGCTGCGTGGGTGTATGTGTGTGCTGCGGGCGAACTTTATGCTCGAAATATATCACTCGAGGCTCACTCGCGGCAGAAGCAGCAGCAGCAGCAGCAGCATTTCTCTATAATACTTATCATTTGTTACACGCGAACGACTACGAGCAAATGAGCTGCGCCGCAGTCGAGCTTCCACCCGTTTTTGCTATATTATTATACCTGCGTGCGCGCGCGAGCGCGTTACGCGAGAGTTTGACTTATGCTTTTATACGAGAGCTTTCGCAGACGTACGCACTACGACGCGGTATCCACTTGCTCGTACAAATGAAGCAAAAGGTTGTTCTGTAGTGGGATGTCATTTACATAAAAATAAAAAAAGACGAAGTTGTGATCGGTAAAAAAAAAACAAAGTCGCACACGCACTGAGCTTTTTTTCAATGGTATTAAGTTCTTATGTTTATAATAAAGTCTTGCGTGTTAACCTCACTCGAGCATTATACATTTATTTCGTGTTCCTCCCCTCATACAGCAAGAGTAACAATTAATTCAAAATAATAAAGTTATTACCCATAGCAAAGGGTAACAAAGCATAACAAACATAGATTCGGGCTTTATTTATACAATCGGCTTTACTTTGCAACTTGCAGATTTTCAAATAAAGATACTCGCCATCTAGTGGCGGAGATTGGTTTTAATTATGATTTAGTTTTCATGCAGTTTTTGAGCGATTGGCGCTAAAACTAAATTAAGAGGTGCGGTAGCACCTAGCCGGCAAAGTATAAAAAAAAGAAATTATAAAAAAATTATTTAAAAAAAAATTTTTATGAACAATCATTATCAAAATATTATTTTTCAATCAAATTGTTTAAATTCGAGTGGAAAATTAAAACTTTTTAGCTCATTTTTGCATTAAAAATAATGTATATTATTGCATTATTATCCATTTTTCGAATAATTTATACGAAAAAATAGATCAGTATTTATGCATGGAATTTCAGAGAATATATCATGCAAAACCACCATAAAATTCGGTATCGGTTACTTTTAACGTCTAATTTTACATCGAATCTGTTTTAAATTCAAGTCTTTTTTTAGCAGCGTACACAAATTCACGCACTGCATCTATCTTATTGAAACACGTGTATCTTCTGCGTGTTCGTGTGGCGATATCACGCGTACTGTCGCAAAATAAAAATCACGTACTACGCGTTCGAACGACTCGCAAGCTCGATCATCTTCGCCGCCAGCCACATGCTACTGCTGCTGCTGCTGCTGCTGCATGGGCGCGCGTTAAAAGTACCCTTAACCTAGCTTACATGACAGCCGTGCATGCATATATCGGCGGCCGCCGCGTGTCTCTTTAATGCGAATTTGCAATTTAAATATTGCATCATACACGTGTATGCATGCACGCGAGGCTATATAGATTGCGAAAAGGAGCGCCGCCACTGCCGCTGCCGCGCGCACCATCGCGTCCCTCTAAAACTTTGATACACCCATTAAAATGACCTGCTTAGGCCTCGCATCGCTGCATAGAGTAGCAGCAGCAGCAGCAGCAGCAGATCGTCTCGCACGTTGTCTCTATAAATATATTCATGAGCGGCCGCAAAGATTGTGTGCACGTGTATATATGTATGGCTGCGGTATTCTTGCATCGCCGCAAAATACACACGCGCGCATGCACACGATACGAACGTGTTTACAAGATGCAAGTGCGGCACAATAATAATAAAAAAGGCCAAGCACTCGAGCGAGCACGCCTGCGACTGGAAACGAGATCGTATTGTTTACCATTTAGAAGGTGTAGCGCAGCGATGGTAAACGATCGGAATCACGGCCACGCTCTTTATTCCGGCAATTTTTTTTTTTGGCACCGCATTTGAAACAAAAACAAGCGAGGGGTAAAAGAGCTTGGCGAGATACTTTTTAAAACTGGGTTGTTTTAACGGCTCCCGACATACGTATGCACTTTAATTGACTCGGCACTTTTTATTTAGAATATATGTATACGTGCGCCTTCGAATTCGCGTCAAATGCACGAAGAGCTGCGGGGGGGAGTCGAGCTCGAGCTTGCGGCCTGCCGAGGATCCATCAAACTTTGGGAGGTAGGGCGCTAAGCACGAAAGCTGCCCCCCTGTATGTGTATAAACTACTATAAAGTTTCGTGCGCGCGCGCGAAATCTCGATCCTACGCGATGGCGCGCACGAGATATCGTCCGTAGCTTTTACAACTCTAATACATAAGCGTTGGTGTGTATGCGTGTGTGTTGAGTTGTGCTTAGCAGAGCGAGTGACATTTAAAAGCTCAATTTTTCAAATAGGCCAATACACACGTGATATCTCGAGCTTTATATTGCCACCGTCGGTTTTTTTCAGGGTCGCGCTCGTACACATGTGTGTGTCCAGTTCTCGCGTACTACGACCTCGGCCAGTTTGCCAAGACACGATCGCGAGAAAACGAAAACGAAAACGTGCGCGAGCGAGCGAGTCTGAAGGTATACACGAAAATATAACATCGCAGCTTTTCGGTCATTGTGCCAATGCGATCGAGCTCGCGTACACACACAGACGCGTAAACGTACATGCGAACACATCGTATACGTACGTGTACGTGTATATGCACATACGCTCGCGTGCGTAAATATAACTCGATCATACGGCCGGATAAACCAAGTGCCTCGCGAGGTTTCAAGCGAACCGAGAGAAGGCTAATATTGAAATCGCGTGTGTATGTGTGTGTGTGTGTGTGTGTGTGTGCTTGTGTATTTATCGAGCAAAAGCTCGCGCAGCTGTTACAGCAAAAAAAAAACAGAAAAGAAAAGAAGAAAGAAAACGTCGATCCAAAGGCGCGCGTACGTAGTATATATACTCGATCGGAATGTCATTAAAGCTCGAATTTTTCGCTATACTCGAGCGATAAATAATCACATTTGAACGTTAAAAAAACTGTCGAAAGAAATATGAGGAAATTAATTTCAGCAGTAAGAGCTCACTACTGGTACTGTCTAGAATATATTATGCCGTACTATCTCTCGAGAACTATATGTACTAATTTGGTTACATATAAATTACACGGGCTCGTGGCCGATATATAGCTTCGACACACATGTGCTCTCCCGTCTACAATAGCGGAGCTTCAATTGCGAGGGGTAAAGTTCAAGGCTTCATATACGTGTGCACGTGTGTGTATGCTCTATAACGGTACATATGTATAGCGATGTGCTTTCGTCTAATGTAACGGCAGAGACAGACAAGAAGCTCCGGGGGCAAATTGGCAATCACATTATATATCTCTCCGCGCGTAATGCGTTCCCTTTTCTCTCTCTCTCTCTCTCTCTCTCTCTCTATCTCTCTCTAGCGTCGACGAAAACCTATCCTGGAAAATATTAATTTTCCTTCTATTACGCGAGCGCTCGTACTATCGCCGCGCCTGATCCAATCGAATCTGTGTCTGCCTGCCACTTGGTAATTTTTTTTTCCTTTCTTCCTTTCGTTTCAAGCAGTAGCAGCAGCAGTAGCGGCGGCAGCAGCGGCTCTTACCCCTCTCTCGCCGATACTAAACAGATTAAAAGCTTTTCGTTGTCTTTTGAGAAAAGCTTTCCGAGAGCTATATGTACATACACGCGCGTGCTCGCACTTGCAGTGGCAGACACACATCGCGCGTGTATACGTGATTTTGTAGCTCGGAGATCGAGTATATGAGCAATTTTACAAAAAAAATTCTTAAAATTGGAAGCTGAAATCGCGATTAAAATTTTTTACGTGTGTAATTCCCGACCAAAACACAGGAACAAGCGAATTATTGATAAATATTTTGTCTAAAACTATTTTGGTGTTCTGGAACAATAACATGTATTTAGAAACTGTTAAAGCGCAAATTAAATGATTTTTTTCTCAACAACCATTAATTTTGAAAAAAATATCAAAGAATAAAGAGTGATTTCCATTAAAAAACCAGGTAATCAATCTGTCAGTAAATGTATTAAAATCGGTCACTGTCACGTGAAATTTCTTCACCATCATTCGTTGCGAGTCACGCCTTTTTTTGCCTTTGCTTTAGCTTTTTGATTGGAGATTAAACGCTTATATCTGCAAATCAAACAATTATAGCAATTGTCTGATAATTTGTCTCTTTTAAGTTTTTGAATGGTTTTTTGGTGCTTTCTCAAATTCGTCGAAAGCCCCGATTTTTTTTTATATTTTTGCATGGTTCATTTTTGCGGCATTCGTGAACTAATTTTTAATGCATGATCAGATTGCTTTGAATCTGAAATGTCTGCTCACACTTTTCGCATACATAATCTTTGCGCGCTTCAAAAATGAGTTTTTGGTGTCTAATCAAATCATTTTTATTCTCCAATTTCTCTTCGTTCTTGTCACATGCAGAATCTTCGCAACGATGATGTGCAACCGTTAGGTGGGAGAAAAAATTACATTTTTGTCCAAATTTTTGTTCGCAATGGTCGCATGCGTAATCTTTCCGACCTACATGGATCGTTTGTTGGTGAATGCGCAAGTTGTATTGACAACCAAATTTCTTCTCACATTTGTCACATGCAAAATCTCTGCGAATTTCGTGGACGGTTTTTTGGTGGACAAGCACATGAGGTTTTTGTTTAAATTTCTTTTCACACTGGTCACATGCAAAATCTCTGCGACTTTCGTGAACTCTAAAAAGACATAAATTGAAATATTTATGTCCAATCAGAAAGAATACAACAATATTGAATGAATGACCGATCCAGTTTTGGTTTATTTGTACTAGTTATTGTAAATGCGTAACTATTATTGAAAATTGAGTAAATTTTTCCAAGCGACGAATGTGTCACTTACACGCATCCATTTTCGTCTTACACGCGCAGTACGGGCACAGAACCCATACGTAATTAAAATTTCAGGAATATCGACTAGGCCTGGAGCTCGAGCGAGTTATATACGTAACTGCCAGTAGTATTTGTGTATATAGTGGACATTATTGTATATAGTGGACATTATTGGGTGATCTATAGCGCGCGAGGATCGCGGCATTCGAGACGGCCGCATGAATCACACATACCCTGCGACTGTAATGTACGCATATAACTGTATGCAAAAGGACACCCTGCGCCGCGCACAAAATATGCACAAGGACGCGCGCGAAAATTCACACGATCTATTGCGCGAGTGCGAGCAGTCACCCGCTGGCGAGAATCGTTGCGCGTGCCGTGGAATGGATCTCTATGCATAAACAGCCGGAGTGAATTTTTGCGTGGCGTTATAACCACGCGTTGTCCTAATCGTTCTACAGCTGGTATCTATTTCCACCCTCTCTCTCTCTCTGTCTCTCTTGCGGGAGCGTATATAAACGAACGTGTGTGCGTGCGCGGGCGTTATAGCAACAACGACAGCTCGTTCCGACACGAGTGTTCGAAATTTTCGATCCGGCTGCGGGGCACTTATCGGACCATTGTGCTATAGTCGAGCGTATGTATATCGCGACGTGTGTTGCGGCTATATTATAAATACTCGCGCGCAGAGACAAATATAGAGTCGTAAGTCGTGCGCGACTAATTTCGATTTCGATGCCGCTGTGAAAAGCCACGCGACACCGCTGCACCTCGTGTCGTATTAGGTATAGCGTAATGTAATATATGCATGAATATTTCATGAGACGCGCGATCGCAATAACGCAGCGGCCGACACGCGCGCGAGCTCGCGAGCTCGCTTATCTCCGCGTGCATCATGCCAAAATGTTTTCGTATGAATGTGTATAATGTGTCTGATACATGGTGCACTTGCGTTTCGCGAGCGAGACTATTTTTATATTTTTAGGCGGCTTGTTTTTTGGGTAAAAAAGAAAAGAAGGCGAACGCGAAACGAATCGGCTACCAGTTGAATTGTGGTTTTGTTCATTCAAAGCTCACTTTTTTCGCGAGAACCTATAATATATCATGCTTACAAGAAGACCACCTCAGCTCCGGGTCATGGATTTTCTCCAAAATTTTTTTGGGGTCTCCTGGTACCCAATGTTGAGGCCCCCTGTGCTTACTTTGATCTCATGGGCCTTATGGCCCATTTTTTAGAGGATTTTCCACATTATAAAAAAATCTTTGTTATTTTCTATATCGATATAGAAGTACTTAAACAAAAAAATGCAACGATCAAAAGTTTTTTAATTTTTCAAAGAATCTGCTTGAATTTTTCCAGAATTTTTGGGACCTTCTATCAATTATTTCAAGTGGACCAAATTTGACGCTTTTTGTGATAGATGGTCCCGAAAATTCTGAAAAAAATTCAAGCAGATTCTTTGAAAAATTTAAAAACTTTTGATCGTTGCATTTTTTTCGTTTAAGTACTTCTATATCGATATAGAAAATAACAAAGATTTTTTTATAATGTGGAAAATCCTCTAAAAAATAGGCCCTAAGGCCCATGAGATCAAACTAAGCACAGGGAGTTTCAGTATTAGGTACCAGGAGACCCCAAAAAAATTTTGGAGCAAATCCATGACCCGGAGCTGGGGTGGTCTCCTTGTTAGTGAGGCTAGGCAAATAAAACAGAAATAAAATTCAAATTCAAAAATTAAAATCAAAGCAAATTAACGAATTGATTGTTTATTTTATTTATCTCATACATAAAAGTGTGAACAAACGAGACAAAAATATTATTGACAATCGAGCCATCACGAGCTTTGTTCAGCGGCCGCTCTGCAAATATTAAATAAATCTTTGTTCATGAATGATTCGTCGATGATCATTTCACAGCAGAGAATCGGCAGGCGATAGCGCGTCAGGGCCATGAAACATTCCAGGGCCCATTCACGGAAAAATCTTCTTGACGCGATCTCGCATAAATGCACAATACACGCTGTCTGAAAACTGGAGGGTACATCATACATTTTTTGCGAATGCACGAACTTCAGTAAGTCCGTATAGTTGAGTTTTTTCGACGCCTCTATGGGTTTCAATCGAGTCAAATCATAGAGCGACAGACTCGAATTCCACATCACCTCTTTCGCTTTGCTCGCGAACTCCTCGTCGTCGTACCAACGTTTTTCAAGATCCGACGATTTTTGGAACAATCCGTAATTACGGAAAATGTTCATGACCGCTACGGCGTCACATAGGTCAAGCACGTAGCCTTCTTTTTCAAGACGCTCGACAATCAGAACGCTAGAAGATAGTACAATTTTCGAGACATCCCGAGGAAGAAACCATAGCGAATCAATTCTCTTAGCGAAATAATTCGCATCGGGAAAAACGAAGCTCGACAGATCGGCGCCACGATTCAAGAGTAAATCGACGACGTCCAACCGAACATTCGCCACGGCCCGTTGGAGCGGTGTCCAACCCAACTTGTTCGGGACATCGAGTGGCACTGGAACACGTCTTTCGTCGCAAGTCTCGAAGAACATTTTCACCAGACCGTCGTCGCAATACCTCTTTTCGCATCTATCGAAAATCATGTGCAGAGCAGTCGATCCATCGTTGTCGGCCAAATTTGGGTCGACGCCGCTTCTCAGCAGCAGTTCGGCGACTTTTTTTATCGTTGAAAACTGATCCAACTTTAAGTTGCTCAGTGCATAGCGCAGTGGTGTCCGGCCCGAATCGTCCTGGGAGTTGACTTGCAGCGGCTTGTATGCGTCGTTGCCGAGCTCGAAAAGCATCTTCAGAAACTCAACGCTGTGGTTTCCCTGGCATGCATTGTGCAAAGGAGCGATTCCGTTGTTGTTAGCTAAATTCGGGTTTGCGTCATTTTTTAGCAGCGTTTGAACAATTGGTCTTAGCCAGTATATTCCACAATCGCTGTGGATTGGAGCCACAGCATAGTACAGTGGCGTGTTACCCAATTTGTCTGTGGCGTTGACCCGCACAGTCTGATGATTTTCTTCGCTGATCTGGAATAACATGTCCACCACGTCATGGCCGATTTTACAATCCTTGCACATAAAATGCAGAGCAGTCAATCCCTCTGCGTTGGCTAAATTAAAATCGGCACCATTTCTCAGCAGCAATTCAGACGTCTTCACGATGTCAAGATTCCTGGATTGCAATGCCAAGTGCAACGGTGTGTTACCCTTGATATCCCGGGCGTTTACCCGCACCGTCTGATGATTTTCTTCGCTGATCTTGAATAACATCTCCACCAATTCGTGTCCATTGTGAAAATTCGTGCACATAATCATGTGCAAAGGTGTCGATCCTTCCTTGTTAGCCACACTCGTATCGGCGCCGTTTCTCAGCAGCAATTCGATCATCCTCCTGTCGCTGTTGGTCAGAGCATAGTGTAGCGGTGTGTTACCCGACCTATCTCGGACGTTTATCTGCATCGACGGCCGATGTTTTTCTTTGCCGATTTCGAATAACAGAGTCGCACATTTCACGCCCCTCTCTAGGTCGTGTTGTGCCCTAAAGTTACCCATGCAAATAAAATGCATAGCACTCAATCCCTTCGCGTCGATCAAGTGCGGATCGGCATCTCTTCTCAGCAGCAATTCGACCAGCTTCTCGTGGCACCAGATCAAAGCCGAGAGTAGCGGTGTTCGACCCATGCGGTCCCGGGCGTCGACCCGCACCGGCCGATGTTTTTCGTCGCTGATCTTGAAAAATACCTCCACCAAATCATCGTCGAAGTATTTTTTCTTGCAAATGACGTGTAGAGGAGTGTTTCCGACCGAGTCGGTCGAGTTCGGATCGGCGCCGTGGCTCAACAGTAATTCGACTAGCTTCTTGCGACCGTAGAAAACCGCCAAGTGTAGTGGCGAATCGGTTGTTCTTTGCGTGATGCAATTGGCATCCTGTCCGAGCTCGAGAAATTTTTCGACGATCTCGAGACAGTCGCTCATGCAGGCGGCATGAAAATGCGTCAGTCCAGATTTGTCGACGTAATTCACGTCGAATCTATCGTAGATTTTAAAGAGCATACGAACGCAGTTGTGGTATTGCTTCTTGGCCGCCCGGAGCAGTGCTGTGGTGCGACGCAATACAGGCTTGCCGTCTTCGTCCACTTCGGGCTCGTCTCTGTAGCCGGTGCGAGTCACGAACTCGATGAATCGTTGTCTTCGAACGCTATGCTCTTGTCCAGCCCAGTAACTTATCGAATCCGCGAGAAGACACTCAATTTCTTCGGGACGAAAAATTTCTCGGAGATCTGGAAATCGGCCCTCCCATGCGTGTTCCACAAGTATGGGATAGAGTACATCGAGAAAGTGATACCGATCCTCTTTGATCGTCCAATCGACCTTTTCACGTACTCTCTTCAAAATGCCTATTTGTTCCTTGTTATCTACGCGTTCGAGATCATCGTCGTTATTTTCGTCGCTTTTTGCATGGTAATTCAACGGGCACATCTTTCTGCGCACTCACACACCAACAACACGGTCGCTTGTGATTTGAAATATTTCTTTTTTTAATATTTCTTTCACAAAAAACACGAACTCCGGTCGAAGCGATACTGTTTTTGCACTTGCACAGCGACGTTCTAATGCGTACTGACTATAAAAAAAGTAGTACGACTTGGCTATAGGCCTCTGGGCGTTACTTCTAACAGCGCCGTAATGGTTTTAAGAATAGCTGCGCGAATTTCTCGATGAAAAGTTCCAAAAATATCGGAGCTCAAGCGCTTTGGTGGCTGACGGGAAGTTCAGAATCTCGAGCCCCTCGAACACTTCCGATCACGAGTTCGAAGCAAATATTTTGCTCGGTCATCATAACATTCATATTATCCATACCAGCTTCCCAAAACTGTCTCTCCCGCTGCGCAATGTATAAGGCTAGTATACTACTGTAGAATTAAGTAAAAAATGCATTCACCAAAAACACTCTCCAGTAATGAACTCTGATATGAGTTTTCATATGTTAAAAATTATTCCCTGATAAATTACTGCAATTAAAATTAATTTTGGCCAATTGTATGAAAAGTGCACGCAATTGTACAAGCAGCTAAAACATGTTTGTTGTTTGTTCTTCAATACACTAAATACTTCCGTAAGAACTCGATACGTATTTCATGGAAAGTGTTAAAATTAATAAAGTTAAATTAAAAAATGTGTTCCTAAATTTTTACAACGATCGTTCAAGCTGTGTTCGTCGGATACCGTTGATACAAAAAGTAGCAAAAAAATACAAAAAAAAAAAAAAAACACCGGTGAAGTCGAAGAAAGAAAGAACGACGACTTCGCTACTCTACGCTCGGCATATAATAACAAAAGCTGCGCTGCACTCGCACGTATTAGAAGAATGTGTCCCTCGTTTTTCAGCTTTCCTCTCTCATATAGTAGCAGTAGCCTATATATATATATATATATATATATATATAAAGCGGCGTGTCTAACGACGTACACGCGCGCGCGAGCTAGCCTATTTTTCTTTTTCTCGTTTATAATGGAGTGCCGCTGCGGCGCACGAATACGTTATCGTATACACACATATATATCAGCGATCGGCATGTGTGTGTGTGTGTGTGTGTGTGTGTGTGTGTGTGTGTGTGTTACAATGCAGCTCTATACGTACGAAAACTTTATAATCCTTTGGAACCGCGTGCGACCCCGAGCTCGCATATTATGTATATTATAAGTTAGGGATGGATTAAGCAGCGTATGTGTGCGAGGCCTCCGAGATAAATGGCTGATTAGGGAGTCTCGAGCGCGAGCCGAGCAATTAATTGATTATATATGTGAGTGCGTATGTGTACACATGTTTATCGGCGGTACAATTTATATATAATTATAAATAAACGTTGCGAACGAGCGTGGAGCCGTGTGTAAATTAATTAATAACGCGTCTAGAGTGTATGCTTGCTTGGCAAAAAGCTCGCCCGAGATCGCGAAGCCGAGAGAGAGAGAATCGGATCTACAGTTGTAATATACATACGTAAACACTCAAAACCAACGAGAGACGGAGATATAGGGAATTACGATTGATCCGTACATTCAATTACGCACGTGCGTGCAACAATAATACCGTGGCATTATTATTAGATCCGAGTCACGCGCGCTGCTAAAAATATAACACTCGATCCGCGCTGGAGTGCAGCAACAGAATCTACGTATCCGGCAGTCGATACGTTACTGTATGCACACGCGCCGCTGAGAAGATTCGCGCTCGTATCGAAGGCTGCGCGCGCTGCTATAAAATTTCGCGATTCTCGAAATTGCAGCTGAAATTGTACGTCGTCGCGTTTCAAGCTCTCCGCCGATGGCAATGTCGAATTCTCAAATGCCACGACGATCACAGGCACATGCACATGCACGTGTCGTAGCAGTGCGGAGTTTAGCACGCCACAAACACACGCTGGCGTTACGAGTACCGCCACTCGAGAGACAAGTGAATTCCCCGTCGTAAAGTCCCCGTATAACGTGCGTGCGTGTGTGCAGTAAACAATTCGCTGCAGCCTCGTACAGCGGATATCGCGCTGCGCGACACGATCGCTCAGATTAGGCATCGGTATAAATAGAAGGACGATAAACGCGTATTGAATTGTAGGCGAGCCGATTGCGACGCAGCGCGATATATAGAGGATATTTCATTGCACACGTAGTATTGGACGATTAGTATAAAACAAAAAAGAAATCAGTGGCCGAAAATGTACGTAAAATCCATCACTCAATACGCTTGCAAATAGTAGCGCTACCGTTTGAATCCGATCGGTCTTTAAATTTGTTAAAATAAATCGTTTTGATAAGCTTCGATCGCGTGTTAATCACATAAAAATTGAGACACAATACGTATAGTGCGTAGCATCATCTTTGCACTACCAGTATAACAACAGCAACAATAAACAAAAAACAAAAGAACAACCAAACGGCACGTACTACTTCGCAGAAGCAGCAAAACAATTTTATATCAGCAAAGATACCGCTGTGGCTGTGACTGCTGCTGCGTGTGCATCTCTCGCGTGCTGCAACGCAAGCACGCACGCACGCACGCACACACACACACACACACACGACGGATGAGATTCGTTCAAGTTCAAGTGTACAACTGCCGCAGCGAGTTAATAGCGCACGCAGCAGCCACAGCCGGTCTTGCATAACTCCGAACTTTTGGCGTTATGTACCCTTATAAAGTGTTTATTTTTAAAGACGACGACACGCGTTATGTTCGCGCGCGCTATACCAACACGGGGAGAGGTAACAGCAGCTTTTACGTTTCTGAAAGCTCGTCCGAAATAGACGCGGACGGCGGCCGCCCGTGGAAATTTTGAGCGAAAAATATATTCATAATTATTCGTTTGGATGCGAAATAAATGTATTTCTCGATGTACAGGTCGAATTTGCCACCTACCTATGTGGAGGGTTTCCACGATTTGGAGGCGGTCAAGTCTATGGAGTACAGACCGCTGGGCAAGACCGGTTTATTGGTCAGCAAACTGTCGCTCGGCTGTGGAACGCTGGGCTGTCATTACGGGTACATTTATTCATGAATCATGATGTTTTATCATGACGATGAAAATCTAGAAAAAAAAATCAAACAAAACGAAACAAATGATAACGAGAGTGAGATGAAAAAAGCAAGAGTGAATATATGTATATGTTTTTTTAAAGAAAGTACAACGAGGAAGAGGCGATAGAGACCGTGAGAACGGCCATAAGGAAGGGAATCAATTACATCGACACCGCGTACTGGTATGGACAGGGTCAATCCGAGACTGTCCTCGGCAAGGTAAAATAAAACAATAGGCTTCGATTTTTTTTTTCCACAATTTTCTTTTCACACACTTTATTTTTTCGAGTATAAAATCCTTAAAAAACTGAACAATCCCTACAAAAATATCAAACATCAAAGACTTTGTCTCGTCGAGCTCAGATCGACATTTTTAAATTCAACACATATATCACTTTTTGCGATTATAACACATATACTTTACGTTTTTTTTAAAACTTTATTTCCTATAGGCACTCAAAGGAATTCCTCGAGCTGCGTATTACATAGCTACGAAAGTCGGCAGGTACGAGCTAGACTACGAGCGCATGTTTGACTTTTCGGTATCGGAGACTCGCAAGAGCGTCGCCAGGAGCTTGAAATTGCTTCAACTCGATTATGTCGACGTTATTCAGGTGAACATTTTTCCTGATTCTTCATCCTCTCAACGAGATCGCCGTTGACTCGAATGAAGAGCTGTCAAATCATTACATAAAATTGATCAATTTTCCATACAGGTTCACGACATTGAATTTGCCCCATCTTTGCATGTGGTGACCACTGAAACATTACCAGAGCTGTCGCGACAAGTTCGAGATGGCAAAGCAAGATTCATTGGCATCACAGGATATCCCGTATCTGTCTTCAAAGAGTGTATAGAACAATGCAACATTCAGATCAACCTCATCCTCTCTTACGCTAGATACACTCTCATTGATGATACACTCTGCGAGTACATGCACTTTTTTAAGGTCAATATTTAATATTTATAGCATAATACTTGAACTTACTTTTACTAGGCACTATACAACTATGATAAATTACTTTGATCTTCAATATTTAACTATTTCAAAATATTTCAAATGTTTAACAATTTTATAGTACGTTTTGTTCTTGTGCTCATTATCCTTACATCGTAGTCACAATACAATCTTAATTATCTATAGTCACAATCTTGAGTAACGCAATAAAATATTACAGGAAAACAATATTGGAGTAATAAATGCAGCAGCACCTTCCATGGGATTGCTAACGAATAAAGGACCACCAGAATGGCATCCTGCTTCTAAAATTGTGAAGCAGCTTTGTAAAGAAGCTGGACAATATTGTCAAGTGTGTTATTTTATCAGCTTATGACCACATTTTATAAAAGTCACAATTTGTTTAGTATTTAAAAATTTTTTTCTTAACTAGGAACGTGGAATTGAGTTGGGCAAATTAGCGGTTTGGCATTCTTTGCAGTGTCCTGATTTTGCTACTAATTTAATTGGTATGCAAAATTTAAAAGACTTGGAGATTAATTTAAACACTCTCAACCATGGAATCACAGATGAAGAAGAAAAAACTTTAAGTTTCATTAAAGAAAAGTAAGTTATAGTATTTCCATTTAGTATAAGTAACTAAATAAAATGAAAAAAATTTTTTTTTGATGAGATTCTTATAATTTTTCAAACATTCTCAACAGATACTTGTCAAAAATAGTTGAAAAACACTGGGAAGGAGATGAAATTTCCAGATATCGCAAAGCAATGTCCAAGTCTTAAATTTACAATTAAAATTGTTGAATAAATTTGTAATTTCAACTTAAACAATATTTTTAAGTAAATATTTACTATCATTAGTCTTTGTTTTATCATTTTGAGAAGGTAAATCTCACCTTTGGTAAAAAAGTAATGTTTCGCATTTATAAAAACCTCATGAAAGTAGTATGGTACTAATTTAAGAAAGTAAAATTAGAAATCATGTATATTACATGTATATTACATGTAAAATGTTGAAAAAGTTAAGGCTAAAAAAATGCAATTAGATTATTTCTTAAATTTATCGGCAAAAAATAACATTTTTCTTTTGATTTTGGAATCAATAATGTTACTTTCAGCTATATGACTAAAAAAAAGATGATATTAGTTACTAACATATGATCGTTTTTTGGAATAATTTGTCATGTAATCTTCACCATCAGGTTTGATACGATAACTTAATTCATACATTGAGATGGACATGACTGAACCAAGAATTTGTTTGTGGTACATGTGAAATAATTCAAACTTTTTTTTGAGACACAATGTTTTACCACCTTCATTGTACTCCGATGCTACAAGATTGACACAGCTATAACCTTGCTCATTTGCAAAGTCAATAGCTGCTTGCAATAAAGCAGATGCTATACCTTTACGTTGATAACTTTCTTGTACAAAAAGGCGTTTTAGCCAAGCTCCTTTGTCCAGCCTATGACTTTTCAATAATCCAATACAGCCAACAATTTTCTTGCGTTGAGAAGAAACATCAATGTTGCGAGCCTTAAATTCTTTTTCTGGCATAATGGTATAATGAAAATCAGCTGGTTTACGAGTCATTGTGTAAGGTTCATATACCTCTGCTACCCAAAAACAGGAGAATGCATTGGACATGTAAATTCTGAAAAAATGAAGATTCAATTAATAACTTATATACACAACATTTAGAACAGGATTGAAATAAAATTCAAACTGCAGAACTAGATGCATCTTAAAATACAATGGGATTGACTTCTGACCGTTAATCTCTATTTTGAATATAATCCACAGTAAAAAAAATTAAAAATAGTTTGACATACCTTGAGGCATTTCTTATTTCTTGCTGGACTGCTGAACATTTAACAGTAAAAGCTATGTAAGTACAAGTCATTATCAAAAGCACTACGGCTGGTATTACGAGGGCACACAAGGTAAATGGAACACTTAAAAATATGAACATCAATGCAGCAAACAAGATCATCAACTGGAATGTCAACTCTCGACAAACATTTCCAATCATTGTACTGTTCAAAGATGACATGACGCCTTCTTTGGCCAAATCGCAGCAAGTGTATTCATCGCCAGCCTTGTAGGGCCTAATTACGACTACGTGACTCATTTTCGGGTTATGTCTGAAACAAAAAACGAAAAATTGTCGTTAGTGTTCTTTCGAACAATTTAAATTCAGACGAACGTTTCTTGTTTATCAAGTACGTCTTTGTCTTACCATGTGCTGTACAGATAAGAGCTGTCACGAAGCTATATCGAAGAGAATATAGACAAGAGGTAGAAGCGCAGGTCTTGAGGCAAAAATTGAGACTGATTATGTGGTACCGAAAGCAATGCGAAGAGGACGCGAGCGATCAGCTTAATTTCGGTGATTTCGGTCGCGCACGTGTGTAAAGCGTAAGAGCGGTAACTGCTTTACGAATCGCGTCTAGCTTCGTAAGCGATCGTTCGCGATTAATCGAAGCGGTCGTCAACTCGAGGCTGTGTTCACTATAAACATCGGCCAGTCGGCGAATGCAAGTCGAGGCGAGTGTAAGCATGGCGACCGAACAATGGTTCAAACTTCTTCAAGATGCCAAGAAAACGGCGATTATTCAAGATGGTAATCGAATAATTTTTCATACTATTGATTATTTGCAACGATTAAATCCATGTTATTCGTTTTCCGTTTGAATCGACGGTTGACATTCTAAAATTTTCAAATAATCGAACTTGACATTTTGCCTTATGAGTTTTGTTTGATCAATACACTACAAGTTGTCAAACAAAATTCATAAAATGAAAAAAAATTACTTATTGCTGAATTGGAGCACTTGATTGGTTGAATTTTATTTAAATTATTGTGCGCTTTTAACTTATTATGATAAAATTAATTTTTTTATGTATTTAATCAAATTATTCAGTGATATATAAATAGGATTTGTACTAATTAATGTACGCTTTGTTTATAGGAAACAGAAAAGTCCACTTTTTATTTGAAAATGGCAAAGAATTTGTAGAAGAGTACAATTTGGATACAAATGTTGTGGTCCGGAGAGCTTGGAGAAAAAAAGGTGATTTGGGCCAAGATTTAGGATGGGAAGTTGAAATTGGCGATCCAGAGCCTAATATTAATGCAATTGACAAACTTGAAACTGCTGGTATTCGTGAGAGCTCTAGTAATGTAAGTAATTGTTTTATTGAGGATCATAATTGAATTATCATTAATTTATTCACTGTTACAAAATTTTTAGCCCATCGTTTCAAGAAGAATCACTAAAACTGGCTTAGAATGGAGAATAAGAAACCTCAGTTATCCAGTTGATGTTTATTCTGTAACAGCAGAAGAGGATGGAACAATCACTGTCAGAACTAGTAATAAAAAGTATTACAAAAAGTTAACAGTACCAGATTTAGAAAGAGTAGGCCTGCGACCAGAGCAGGATAGACTGAGTTTCAAACATCAGTACAATACTTTAATCATAACGGTAATGCAATGAATATAATTTGAAATTATTCTATGAATAAGAAAGTAATTTGTGTTTAATTTTCAGTACAAAAAACCTCCAAAGCTAATTGAGTCGGAGAAAAAGATATTTGACATGGTATCAAAACAGAAAGTTAATAAAGACGGTGATGTTCAATGTCCAACCAAGTAACAGGAAAAATTGAAGAAGATGTTTGACCAAGAATTCATTCAATTGTATCAAGACTTCGAAATTGTTTATTTTAATGAACTGCACAAAAACTATTGATCGATAATTAAGTTTAATTATGTGTCTGTTTTAAAATGAGTTACAATTTATTTTTCTATTAAATGTAAATAATAAAATATTTATAATGTTGTAAAATTTGAAAGAAGATTGTAATAAACATAATTTTAAAAACATTACTGCATGATTGATGAGAATAAGTAATAAAAAAAAATCTTGAGAAGTTAATGGGTCATTTCAAATTGTACAATCGCGAGTACACAGATGGCGACACATGGCGGTGTGTAACGTGTGGGACTATTTGCGCATGACACCTCGGCACCGGTGCTGGTTAGAGTGCACGTTCTGTTCGCGAAAAGATGCGATAATAAGAGAGAGAGAGAGAGTAATTTATTCGGCCGTGTGTGATTTTGTGCAGTGTTAAGTAAATAGAAAACAGAAAATTATCAGTGATCAATCAACGCATCGTCACGTCCCAGTCCGAAAACATGTCGAAGTCTATACCGGACAGGTAAGCAGCAGCGTGTCTCTCGTTTTGTTGACGTCTCTCGAGCTATATGATCGTCGCGCATCCACGACGAGTTCTTTATTTTTCGGGATTTTGCATTACTTTGCTCTCGGTTTACATTCGGTACACGCACGTAACATAATTGCGAGCCGTAATTACTTTTGAGATTGTGCTGGAACAACGGCACGCAACACACGTGTGCGGCCGTACATACGCGGGACGTCTTGTTTTTACTCGCGTTGTGTGCTACGAGGGTTATGTCGTTTTTTTTTTACTTTTCGGCTTCGAAAACGCTATGTACGATCGCTGCGATACAATTATGACAGATGCATTATTAATCTCGAGCACACGAATGACTCGAGTTATAAATTGCATCGAATCGTTGCTCCGCAAAGTGCATCGCGACGCGGGATTTCAACGTCTTCGGAGTTCGGCAGAGTCGCCTTCCTTGTTTATCATTCGAGCTACTGATTTCCACCGCGACTCGTTTTCGTGCGTCGTCGGTTAGATGGAGTTGGATGTATACATCGTCGCGCGTGGCTGTCTCCTGCTTGTTTACAAATATAATATGCTATTTTTGTTTATTTACACTCGTTTTTATTTTATCATTGTTCTCGCAGGTGGCTGGACTACAAGTCATACGGCACGTTCATAAACAACACAAACATTTTACCGTTCAAGGTGCCGCTCAAAGAAGTGAGTCGAAATGTTTAGTCATATTTTTTTTTAAATGTAATGTAATATTTTTGATCCTTGAAAACACCCTACTTTTCGTGCTCGGTTTAGTCCGTTTTTACCCTGGAAATAAACTACCCGTGCGCGAATTTGATTTACACACGACAGTCTTGGACGCTGCGCAGTTTTACCAAGCGTAAACAATATGAATAAAATATGTGTGTGTGTGCACCTGACCCAGGGATATTAAATGTACTCGATTCAACGCCCCCCGGGAGGAGTTTATCCCGATTATTTCCAGTCGTTTTGAGGCTCTACTTGTGTGAAACGCGGCAGTACGTCTTGTTCTCGCGATTCATTCACGATATTAACGCGCAAATTTATTTTTCACGATTCCACCGACAGCTCGTGCATGCAGTCTCGTTAAATAGTCCACCACACGATACTATGAATGTTTTTCTGCATTTATATTATTATATTATAATACGTATCGCTCGTTCGTCGAATATTCGACTCGTTTTTTCGTTTCGTTTATTTTTGTCGAAGGGAACGAATCGAATATAATGCCGAGTGAGAGAGAGATACGATCTCTCGTCCGCAGAGCGAAGAGACTCGCGCCCGTGTTCCGATATCGTCTCTCGCTCCTCGTCTGATTGGCAAATCTCGATGCGATGCACTAACACACACATATACGCGTAACAGAGAGAAAATATGCCGAGACACACACACACACACTTATAACACGATATTCCAAAACAAAAGAAGCAAATCGATCGAGTGAATTTCATCCTCCGCTGCCATCATTCATCCTCTCTCTCTCTCTCTCGCTCACTCCGTGGCGCGAGGGCATATTATATATTATATTGTATAAATACCTCTATGGACGTAAAATACAATCTCTCCATTCTCTTCTGCGCGAGACGAGAATTCGACGTCTTCATCTTATATATGCGCTACACACAGCTCGCGAGAATAAATAATCCTCGTTAACCCGAATTACACCTGCGTGTGCCATTCATCTTCGTGCAGCAGCAGCATAACACGGAACCCAAAGTAACCGTGTGATGCGCGCGAATCACCTATACCTATGAGTGGCGAAATTGACCTTTGGCACGTACGCACGAGAAAGATATTTTCAACTCGTATACACATTCTTGCGTGTGTGTATAAAGTTTCTTTATGTGATTTTATTATACGCATCTCTGTACTCGCGCTCGCGCGGGGGATCGCACCGAGAGCATAGCCTGTGTGTGTACCTTGTTTCGGCGCTTGATTTTATTGCCTCGCTATCGGAGTTATAAAATGCATAAACGTGTCTCTCTCTCTCTCTCTCTGTGGTGTACGTAAATGGACTTTAATCATTGCGTATACGTCCGCACGTGCACGTACACACACACAGACACACACGGGGGCTCTATTTATAGGCCGGTACTATTAAAAACTGCACGTATATATTTTAATTAAACCAGTAACGAAATTTGCATACACAATCGCACTCGGTGCCTCGGTTCGTGCGGGGGAGGCCAGAGAAAAGAGAGAGAGAGAGAGAAAAAAATCTATTTCCCAAATTTTTCTATACCGATTTGCGTCATTGCGAAGAAGAAAATCGGCAACGAGAGTCAGCACGAGCTCGCTGCTGCTGCTGCACATGCGTTGCTGCGATCGCCACACACGTGCTGCGTACATAATATAATCTCGGGCTTTGATCGCTCGCCTCGATGCAGTCGGTGCCGTGAAAAATAAGTCGCCGATTTCGCGCGCACGGCTCGGCTCGTTACTCGTGTGCGTTTGTGTTTGTGTATGGGTAACATGAGCTTCGGAATGGCTCCAGTACACGTTAATAATGTCTTCTCTGTCGCTCTTGTTTTTTTTTTTTTTTTGTATTTTTTGGTGTTGTTTTTGTTGTACTGCAACTTGCCGCGTACGTGTGCGCAATTTCTCTTTTCGATTTTTGACATGGAAATTGTTCAGAATTTGACGTCTTATAGGGGTAAATTAAGCGTTCAGTGCAGACCCTATGACGATTCAAATTCCTGAGATACAATTTTAAGCACACCAAATTGTGCCTAGAAAACGAAAAAAAATGAAACAACTTTCGAAATTTTAAACTCATAACCAATGGACTAACCCTTGTAGAAAATTAAGCAGTCGTTCTGGTGGACATTAGTCAGCTGGGCAGAAACTCGCCGATTCTCAACCAATATATTGGCTATTAAACTTGTCAGAAACTGACCAGCGCACTCAACTGGGGTAAAATTACATTTTTAAGATGATAAAAACAGCCAAGAGTATGGCCGTGTTATATAAACACTCTGATGTTACACGCCATAAAATTAGATTATTTAATAATGGTGATGTTATATAATGTTAATCAAAATAAAAAATAGGTTTTTGTTGAGAAATCTAGTGAGAAGTCCGAAAAAATTGCATTCAAGAACTCAAATCCTTTAAACATGAAAAAATAGCATAATTTTATTTCCAGGCCACTGCGAAAAAAATCAGTGCAATCGTTCATCAATATCGACCGTTAATTACACGTTCATTGGGACTTTTCAAAATCTAAAAAAACATCGCTCGAACGCCTATGAATGTCGCATCGGTCGTAGAGTGCACCAAGTTCAATGCAGAAGCAGCCTTATTACATCGCCTCTGCTGTGGCACGCTGCCTGCATGTTCGTTTCGTGAAACGACACCCCCACTACACGTTCGATTACGTAGCTACTACTTTCTCTCATAGCTTCGCCATGTGCTCTTCGCTTTCTAGAATAAATCTTTGTGCATGTGTATTTGTTCGGTGCACGTGGAGACGCCGCAGCGCGAACAGTTGTAGGAAGGTCTCGTCTACTGTATCGCGCGATTTTCGTGTAAAAGAACAAATATTTCCCAAAAATTACAAGTGATTTCATTGGCGCGAGTGTGTAACGAAGATGGATCAAGACAGCCAAAATTTTTCCAAAAAATTAAAAAGCTTACGAGAAGAGGTTAATTGGGAGATCGTAGCAGAGCGATGTGCACTCCTCGATCGACTTTTTGCCTTGTTAACGGATTGGGTAGATTGGAAGGGTCCACTGCCAAATCTGCGCGACTCTTTCAGTCCGAAGGAAATTGAGAGTCTTCTCACGGATTGCACAGAAATTTACCTGTCTCGAGAAGAGGATCGTTACGAAGCAAAACTGATCATCGAGTTCGTGATCGAAAGCGGCTACAAGGACGAGCCCGAAGTGGACGAGGACGGCAAGCCGGTGTTGCATCGCACCACAGCAGTGCATTGCGCGCTTACACGTGGCAGATCGTCCACGACGGAACAGCTCGCCCACGATCTGTTCAAGATTTACGACAGATTGGACGTGAATTACGTCGACAGTAAGTCCGGTTTGACTCATTTTCATGTGGCCTGCCTGCACGGCTTGTACGACGTCGTCGAGCGATTTCTCGAGCGCGGCCAGGATCCAAATTGCTCCACGCGAGAGTGTGAGCCCATCGCCCCTTATCCACCGCTGCAAATGGCTATGGAATCCAAGAACAACAAGCTGGTCGAATTGCTATTGAGAAGAGGCGCCGATCCGAGTTTAACCAGCGACGAGGAGAAATGGACTGCTCTGCATTATATTTGCCAAATGGAAGTTTTCGATAGCGACTTGGCGAAGCTTTTCTTCGAGGTCTGCGACGATCTGAAGCTGACGGTGGAGATCGATGCTCGGGACATCGAGGGTTCAACACCTGTTTACTGGGCTATGCGCCTCTCCAATAAACCGCTAGTCGAATTGCTATTGAGAAGAGGCGCCGATCCACATATAGCCAACGACAAAGGATATACTCTTCTACACGCTCTTGTCGATTATACCGATGACGATGACTTATCCGAGATGTTCTTCGATATCTGCGACGACCTAAAGCTGACGCTGGAGATCGATGCCCGAGACTACCAGGGCTTTACACCTGTGTACTGGGCTATGAGCCTCTCCAATAAACCGCTAGTCGAATTGCTATTGAGAAGAGGCGCCGATCCACATATAGCCAACTTCGACGGATTTACTCTTCTACACGTTCTTAGCCATTATACCGATGACGATGACTTTTCCGAGATGTTCTTCGATATCTGCGACGACCTAAAGCTGACGCTGGAGATCGATGCTGCGAACAAGTTGGGTGGCACACCATTGCACGAGGCTGTCAGACTCGGTAAAAAGAGGGTGATGGAACAGTTGCTGAGAAGAGGCGCCGATGCAAATTTGCCCAACAACGATGGATCGACTCCTGTGCATTTTCTTTGCCATAGAAACGATCGAGGCGATGAATTAGCGAAGATATTTTTCGATATCTGCGACGACCTAAAGCTGACGGTGGAGATCGACGCTACGAGCAAATCGGGTAACACACCGTTGCACTTGGCTATCGGACTCGGTAAAAAGAGGGTGATGGAACAGTTGCTGAGAAGAGGCGCGGATCCAAATTTAGCCAATAACGATGAAGGGACTCCGCTACACATTATCTGCGAGCATTCCGACGACGACGACGACTGGATGCAGATTTTCTTAGAAATCTGCGAGGAGCAACAGCAGACGGTGCTGATCGACGCTGCGAACCAGTGGGGTAATACACCGTTGCAAGATGCCTTGAGATGCCGCCACAGACGGCTCGTCGCATTGCTGCTGAGAAGGGGCGCCAATGCAAATTTAGTCAACGAAGAAAGATCGACTCCCCTACACTTTATCTGCCAGTATCACGACGACGATGACTTGCTGGAGATGTTCTTCGATATCTGCGAGGAGCAACGGCAGACGGTACTGTACAATGCCCAAGACAAGTCGGGTAAAACACCATTGTACCGAGCCGTGGAATGCGGTAACAAGAAGGTGATGGAAAAACTGCTGAGGAAAGGCGTGGATCTAAATTTAGCCAATAACAATGGATGGACTCCGCTACACTACATCTGCTATTATTGCGGCTTCAATTTCTTGGAGATATTCTTCAAGATCTGCGACGACCAGCAGCGGACGGTCAAC
Organism: Trichogramma evanescens; assembly: GCA_902732785.1. Classification (NCBI taxonomy): domain Eukaryota; kingdom Metazoa; phylum Arthropoda; class Insecta; order Hymenoptera; family Trichogrammatidae; genus Trichogramma; species Trichogramma evanescens. The sequence continues at coordinate 79,951 of CACVKI010144706.1, forward strand.
GTCAACGCCCAGGACAAGAAGGGTAAAACGCCTCTGCGCGAGGCTCTCGACGCCAACGAGATCGAGGTGGCCAAGGTGCTGCTGAGACGAGGCGCCAATCTATATTTAGCCGACAAGGACGGATCGACCCCGCTGCACGTTATATGCAAGAGAACCGACGACGATGATGATTTGTTGAAGATGTTCTTCGATATCTGCGAGGGGCAGCAGCAGACGGCGCTGATCGACGCTGCGAACAAGTTGGGTAATGCACCGTTGCACTTGGCTCTGGCCAGCGACAATATTGAGATGGCCAAGGTGCTGCTGAGACGAGGCGCGGATCCAAATATAGCCAACAGCGTCGGATGGACTCCGCTACACCTTATCTGCCAGTTTGACGAGGATTATTACTTGGCGGAGATGTTCTTCGATATCTGCGACGACCTAAAGCTGACGCTGGAGATCGACGCTGCGAACAAGTTGGGTAATACACCGTTGCACTTGGCTCTGCTCTACAACGATCAGTGGAGGACAATCGAATTGCTGCTGAGAAGAGGCGCCGATCCGAACTCGGTTAACGAGGAAGGACAGACGCCACTGCATATGATTTGCCAGAGTGCCTCGAGTCGAGACGAGTTGTTGGCGATGTTTCCTTGGCTGGCCCAGCTCCGTGTCATGGACAGATTGGGTCGGACACCTCTTCAGTGGGCCGTGGAAAATCTCTTGCCTCGCGTGGTCGATATACTCTTGGAACACGGGGCCGATCTGTCCAGCTTCGTTTTTCCAACTGCGAGCGACTTCGACGAGAGACTGGACACGCGAGCCTTCAGCGGCATATACACTAATTTTAAATTGATGATGGCTTCTAGTCTACTGGTCATCGCTGAAAATCTCGAGCAAAGAGGATATGAGTTTAGCCGAAGCGACGCCCTGACGATCATGAAATTCTTCGCTGAACGCGATTTGTTCGAGAAGCCGTCGGCGGCTCTTGAAAGAAGTTGGTGCGACGACGAAGAGTTCACAACCAACGCGAAAGAGATGATGATTAAAGATAACGATTCGAGTCTGTCGCTCTACGAGTGGAGTAAATTAACGCCCGAAGAGGAAGGAAATCTTCTCACGTATACCGATTACTTCGGGTACGCGAGATCGAATGAATTTTCGATACTTCCCGAAGGAGTTGAAGAGCCTTGCGCTTTGCATATGTGCGAGATGATGTCTAGAGGATTTTTCCGGGTTTGGGCACTGGATCCTTTCGTGAAGCTCACGAACTACCGACTGCCGATCATCTGCTGCGAACAGATCCTTAGCAAGATGAGGAACGAAGATTTATATCGTATTTGCTTGGCAGCTGAAGGCGAAAGCTCATAATGGGGATAAGCATTGAAGTATTTTGCATAATTTGATATTGTTAATTTTCTATATGATTAAAATAAACAAATTATAAAAATGAATTTTGATTTTTCTATTGATAAGTACACCAACATTTGAAGTAAAAGAACTCAAACATAATGAAATATAGTTCAATCGTTAAAGCGTACACCTTGTATTAAAAATCATCTACCATTATTAGAAACTGTATTTAAAAAATATTTAAAAAAATTATGCTATAATACAACGCAATTCATAAAGTTCAAATAATCGAAAGAACGCGGGGTACCCGAATAAACTTGAAAATCCGAATCACTAATCGAGGCACAACATGGCGAATCTCGTTTTCAAACGCATGCGATAGCTGTTACGCTGCTACTCCATAGCTCTCTCGAGTAGCAGCAGCAGCAGCGATAAAAATTTGCTCGCCCCGTCACGCCCTTTGAACCCGGTCCGAATATAATTAATGTTCCAATCGAGGATCGTTTATTTTATCTTCTTTTTTTCACGCACCCATTTAATCAGGCCGGTCAGAAAAGCTCTCGGCTGCGCGTTCACATGCGCCGTGTTGAATGTCAGGAGCCGGGCTCCGAAAACCTCGTCGAGTCGTTGATTCGTTTTTGAAAGTTCTTTTTCGTATAATTTATTACGTCCGAGAAAAAGCATTCGTATTTATAAAATATAATAAATTGTAGTTTTCATTAGTTTCCAGTGTACCCTCTGCGTTATCGGCTCGCGGATACTTGCCTCGATTGACGTAATTACAATGAAACGAGGAAAATAAACTTGGCTCTTTGAAGCACGAGTTGTTACACGGAGCGACTGTCTTTTTTTTAAAAAAACCAAAATCGTGATACTTAGCCGCCCGCGTCCAAGCACCACATGGACAACTGTACACTTCGATTTCCTCACACGTATACATACTATAGCACACACCGCTCACTTACTCGTCGAGGGGGTTATAATTATTGAAAAGTTTGATGCCTCTCGTTCCGTGCACTCGACGCGAGAAATTTTCACCTTGAGTCGCGCCGAGCTCTCGAGTGCTGCTGCAGCTGCAGCGATGATCCTTCGCTTCGCTCGGATTGTGTTTGCCAAAAAGATAAACCGGTTCACTGGTATTATATGTAGGCGCGCACGGCGAAGAAGCTCGTGTGCTGTGCCGGTATCTCTCCTCGCTTTAACGAAAATTGACTCTCGTTCATGGTATATTCCGCGACTCGAGCTCCTATTCTCTCGTCGTCGTCGTCGTCTTTGTGATGCGGCATATTATATATATAGCTGCAGCGCATGTACACGAGTGTAAATACGTATAAATACATATACGCACGAGAAAGAGCGAGAGGAGGACGTCGGAATAAAACGTGAGATATTTCAGGACGCGCGTATGCATATAGCGGACAAGACGATCGTGGCATTGACCACTGCTTTTGCGCGTATAACATTAAATACATTTTACACGCAGACGCACGCACATACACACACACACACACACACACACACACACACACACACACACACACACACACACACCGATCGTTCGAGTGAGCGCCTGAATTATTGAAAAAAGAAAAGAAAAAGAGGGTAGCGAAATTTGTACATCGTTGTGTTTTGGGCGCGCGCGTCTGCGTCCGTGTGTGTGTGTGTGTGTGTTGCGCGCAGTGCAGCACGATATAAAAAATCTGCCGCGCACCACCCATAGAGAAAGTATGCGTGTACAAAAGAGCGTCTAATTGATTTCGGCGCCCGAGAGGATGATCGCGATACATACGTATATGCGTATACACACACTCGCATGCGTGGCACGCTATCTCTTCACCGCCTCTCTCTCTCTCTCCGTTCTTTCTCTCGCATCCATTTCTCTCTCTTTCTTACTCTTACTCTCTTGTTGAATATCTTTTTGGGGCCCCGGCCTCTTTCTCTCTCTCTCTCAGTATAATGTGTAAAGTTGAGTTTAAAAAAAATGTCAGCACCGACGCACGCCTGTATATATATGTATGTATATCTGTACCAGCAACACCGTAGGGGGGCAGTCCCGCAGTCGCGAATTGGCTTGCACCCTCACCGGCGCGCGAGGCTCGCTCTCGTGCACACGCACACGTGTAATGCTCGCACACGCGGAGTGCGATACATCGTCGGTGTTGTTGTTGTTGTGGTTGCCGTTGCCGTTGTTGCGTGCCGGAAAACGCGCTAGCGAAGCGCAGCGATCCCCGAACATATAAAAATTGAATTCCTCGACGGGTTGTGAGCGCGGGTCATCGTGCCCGAGGCGCCTCGCGATACGCGCCGAGCGCCGAGCCTCGTGTGCTGCAGCACTGCAGCACCAACGGCCAACGGAGCCAGTCGAGAGAGAGAGAGAGAGAAAAAGAAAGATGATGCCAGTTTTACGAGGTCCGGATACGTATGGCAGGCGCGCGCGCGCGCGTATTATTGCTATTATTGTCTCACGGATCTCTCTCGGCTCTGTGCGCAGCGGCTCGTCGACGTAAAAGTAACTCTTTGAAATCGCACGTGTGTAGGTGATGCTATATCTATATATATAATACACGCCGACGCCAAAAGGACGATTTCCCGGTAAAACGAGCGCGAGGTCTGAATTACGCCAAGATATGCGGAATTAGCCGCGCTTTGATAATGGTGCGGTGGGGCCCGGCCTGAAGAAGAATCGCGCCACGTGTGCGCGCGCGCGCGCGCATTGAAGCGGACTTTTTTGTAATAAGCCCGCAAAAACAGAGTCCGCAGCGTATGTATATGGTCAAATCCCAAAATAAAATGCCGTTTCGTTAACAAAAAAAGTTGAACTTTTTTTTTGGGTGCCCAGCGGCCTGGACCCCCGCAAATGGTTCCTAGGGGTCCTAGGAGTGAGAAAAAACGCGTGAACATGAAATTTGAAAATAGTTAATTTTTTTTGGGGCACTTTTGTGTTTTAGACGCCGAAAAGTCATCTTTTCACGCAAATACGTCTTATTACTCGATTTCCAAGTCATTGAAAAAGTATCAAAACTCATCTAAAAAAAGTATCTGACTACTGTATTC
>CACVKI010144707.1:5043-15708 GCA_902732785.1 Trichogramma evanescens
TTTAAAAGATGTTTTAACAATCGACGTCTATAATTTACTTTAAAATTTTTTATGATGCCTTGGTCAAGCGGTTGAGAGACACTCGTCGTATTAGGCTTACAACTAATAATACGTTATTCTCATTCTCGTTTCGTCTCTACTTTTAAATCTCGTCTAATTTGTAAAGGTAAACAAATCCCCTCTTTAAGTATTTATTCATTGAATTGATATTGACACTTTTATTAACAGTTTGTGAATGTACATCATGAGTGTAAATTAAAAATTTGAAATTATTTATCATAATAAAGAGTAAAAATGTCCGCTATGACTAGAAAATGGGTGTCCGCGTCCGCTATTGAGAATGTCCGCTATTGGGAATAAATGTTACATGAAAAAGCATAGCAAAAATTCGGGTCTTTTAAAAGTGTCCGCTATTCGGAGGTGTCCGCTATTAAGAGTGTCCGCTATTGGGAGATTTTACTGTATATATATATACGAGCCCCGCTGCCGCTGCATATCTATAGGCAAAGTGCATTTTAGACGACTGTGTGTATGCCGAGGCAGCGGCGAGCGAGAGTTCTCCTTCCCTGCGCTCGCATGTGCGCGCTGCGCCGCAGCTCCCACCTCTGAAACTTCTCTTATCCACTATCTCTCCAACACATGCATGCACACACGAATGCATCCAACATAATATAGCTTCTTCCTTTCCTTTTCTCTCCTTTTTCCGCACTACGAAAATATCCATCTCTCTCTCTCTCTCTTACTTACTCGTATATATGTTCGCTGCTCTCGCTGGTCGGTCTCTATAGCCGCGTATAGACCAACACGTAATGCATACCTATATATATAATACAGCGCACTGCGCGACTCTGATAGTAATCATTGTATAAAAGAAGGAGTATAGAAGTATAGGAGGAGGAGGAGGACTCTCTCTCTCTCTCTCTCGCCCCTTTCCTCCTTGTGTGTGTGTGTGTGTGTGTGTGTGTGTGTGTGTGTGCCTTGGCGCTGGAGAGAATAGAGCTCCGCTGCTGCTGCAAATTCTGCAATGGAATGGACGCGAGGCGCGCTGGTTCTCGACTCCGTGTCTGTGTATGCGTAAACGTAATATACACTACCGAGGCGCGCACACACACACAGACACACAGAAGCGCTTCGGTCTCGCTTATATATATTCTCCGAGCGGCGACGGCGACGGCGGCGGGGGGAGCAAACCGGCGGGCGCATACTCTTTCTGCAAACTTACCTCATCCAGGTATAAGGTTCGTAAGGCTCGCTGAGTGCGCGCGCGCGTTCGCGCGAGACACCTTCGTACTACTACTATATATATATACACACACACCCGAGCAGGGAGATTCTGATATATATATGTGTGTGTGCATCTCTTCCTCTCTGTATACATACACACACGCGCAATTTAAATAGCTACCACGCTACCGATTTTATAACATACATCTATTCGATAGGGTGTCTCCGTTTCGACCGAAAAGTTTTCGTCGTTTTGTTTTCCGTTTTATTTCGTCAAAGTTTGTTTGTGAATTCTCGGAGCCGGAAAAATTGTGCGTGCCGCGCCAAAAGGAAGGAAGAGGAGAGAGAGGAAAAATAGATAGAAAAGTGCGCGTTTGGTTGTTTTGTAGGATAGATTCGCGCGCGTGTTATTGTCGATCGGTATACCCAGCGCCTCGATACGTATACACACTGGAAAAAGGAAGATGATACGAGTGCGCGTTGCCTTTTAAATTTTCATTCGTTCGTACACAGAGTTGATAAGGCGGAAGAAAAAGAGTAGATAAAGGTATATATTTACACGCGGTGCGTCAAGGATTCGCGGTACAAATAGACACGGAGCAGCGGAGTGAACAAAAATATAGAAATGTATTCATGCGTATAAAGCCCTCAGCGCTCGGGATATTATTCAACGTTACCTGCGCACTGCACTATATATTCATGTATAAAATGTGCGCGTGTATGCGCGAGAGCTGAGGCGCGCTGAAAACTGCACACAACTCGACGACGACGACGACGACGACTGGCGCATCCTGCTGACGTGTGTGCGTGTGCTTCGTTGCTTGTATACATCGTATTTAAGTGTGTAAGTGTGTGTGTGTGTGTGTGTTGGTGTGCAGCAGTGCAAGTTGCTGCTGCTGCTGCTGCAGCGCATCGCCAGCTATTTCACGTTGAAGAGCGAGAACCGGTTTCACTCTCTCGTCCGCGTGTGTATGTGTGTATTATATAGCTATAACGCAGACACATGCGAAGCACACCGACAAAAGTGTGCTCCAGAAGAGAGCAAAGAGCCCTTATCCAGTCGGCCGATGCATCAAGAAGTTATAAATACAAATTCCACGTGCATCGTCGTGCCTTGTGAAATTTATATATCAGCGGCGGCGCGCGGCAGGCAGGGAAAAGCGACCACCGCGAGCTCCGAGAGAGCACGAAAAATGGAAGCCGATTTATACGTTGTTGAATAAGACCGTAGCAGTAGAGAAGCGCAGAGTAGAGAGACCCGTCAAAGCACGCAGCAGTGCGAGTGCAATGTGTTGTAGAATATAGTGTGTATAGAGCAATATAGTGTGTACAGAGTGAGAGAGAGAGAGAGAGTAAAAACACCGGACCTACGAATGGACGACGACGACTGCTCGTCGCTGCTCGTTACGCTTCGATCGCCAGCCAGACAGCTAAAGCAAAAGCAGGAGCAGGAGCGCACGTGCATAATAGCAAAATAAAAAAAGAAGAAGAAGAAAAGGGATGCGCAGCGCTGGCGAGAAGAGGAGAGAGAATCAGGTAATTATCGTACTACTGCTACGTGGCATAAGTGCGGGGAAACAAGTGCTTTTTTTAAAAAAAAAACGTGCGACGAAATTATTATAAATGTACTCGTGGGAGACCCCCGGTGAATTCGCGATGTAATCCTTTCATAATGATATGCAAACTCGATGTGTATTGGCACTCTCGAGGTAAAGGCGAATCATTTTATTATTGCCGCGCCGTGTATACGCTAACAACGAACGAACGAACAAAAAAAAACGAGAGAGAGAGAGAGAGAGAGAGGAAAAAGAAAGAGAGAAAATAGCGTACGCACACGCTATAACAGAAAGAGAGAGAAATACATTTGAATTTCACGCATCGGAGCCCCTGCGTACTACTACGCGCGCGCGAGAGCTTTGCTTCGGTATATATGATCGAACCGCATATGGAAAAACGCACAGCAGCGAGCGAATTTCAAAAGATTCCTTATGTTGCGTACACGCTACATCGTGAAAAAAAATATATATACAGTATAAAGCTTTTACGTTGATTAAAAACCCACCGAAAAAAAATGGAAAAGTATGTAACGCCGATCGAATCTCTCTCTGATGAATTATCGATCGGATCGGTCTGCTGCTGCTGCTGCTGCTGCTGGGAAGCTTGCGCGCAAAATGTAATTACGACGTGCGGCGTATAAGCATCGATTGGAATATTCATGAATTGTCTCGCGGCGGCCGAAAAAGAGAGACGAACTTCCGCACGCGAGTTCGCCCAAAATTTTTTATATATACGCACAAGCACGTGTGCGATATACGATAAAGCTCGACGCGCTTAATGCATAATATTTTCATACGCGCTCACGATCTTTCTATCCCGAGCATTCAAATCTCTCTTTCTCTCTCTCTCTATCTTTCTTTTTCGCTCGAGTATGCGCGGCTGCATATTATATATATATGGCTTACGTACCTTCGTAAGTGCAGCATATGCTCTAAGTCTTTCTACCGCGAATTTCGAACACGTGTAATTGGATTACATAAAGTATTCGCCTATATTAGTATGTGTGTGTGTGTGTGTAGGTAAAACCGCAGACACTCGCGAGCGCGTATTATACAACAATTTCTCGGCCTCTCTCTCGCTGCGTTAAGCAGCAGCAACAACCAACGACCGAGTGAACAAAAAAAAAGAAACAAAAAACTAAAAACTTAGCGCGCGCGCGTCGGCGAAAGACTTATTTATCTATTGTTGTCTGCGTATATATACGCGCCGGCCAATATACATCTGTCAAAAGGGTGAAAAAAAAAAAAAAAAATTAGGCCCTATTCGCGCGCGCGTGAAGTGCGCTGCGAGTCGAGAGCTTCGCACACGTATGTGCCTATTGTAAAGGGCATGCTATACGACGACAGGCCAATTAAAAAGCGTCGTCTCTCTCGGCTTCGGCGTATTACTTAAATATATTGAAAAAAGCCCGTGCGGTATTTTTTTACCTTCTTCTTTTTCTCGCACACTTACGCGCAACACCTTTAACACACGCATAATATGCACCGTGTTAGTAGTAGTAGTAGTAGTACGTGCGATCGCAATCACGCGCGCGCGGGGCAAAAGATACTGTACGCGCGAAGAATTATTTAACAAAAAAAAAGAGAGAGAGAGAGAGAAGAATCGCAGCGAAGAGTCGTTGGCTCTTCGACGTATTATATACACTTACACACGGCAACAAAGCACAAAAGCGGATCGAGGCTCGCTCTGCGCTGTATAATGTACAGCAACGAATTGTTGCCGCGCGCGTATAGCATTATATATATAGAGAGAGAGAGAGAAGAAACTCGAGAGTCAACGAACGAAGATTACGGCAATGACATTCATTTTTTCTCTGTCTCTTTCTCTCTCTTGCTCACTTCGGAGCCGCGTGGTGTATCTATATATATAGACACTCGATGCAGCCGGCTTTTTTGCCGCGAGAATCGTTTGTTACACTATGGCGACGTTTACCATGTAGTATCGATGGAGAATACACTTGGCGTTTATTATTTCGATGTGATATTTAACAGATCGCCCGTGTTATGTCATAAACCAAAAATAACACGCAAGTGGTGTTTGGAAAGAAATTCGATAAAACCTGAAAAAAAATAGGGGGGATCGTTAAAAATGCACTTGTTTCTCCTCGACGAACAGATGCCACAGATTATCGACGCGGCTGGTGGTGGTGGCTCGGATTTCGAGGATACTAAAAAAAATCTTTTCTGTCATTTGAATTACAGCATCACACGAGACGAATCATCCACAGTTTAGTCTAAGCAGTCGAGAAAGAAGCAGCAAGTGGCACTTGCATCATCGTCAGTGACAAAAGTACTCAATATATATCGAGGATCAGCAGTGGTGCGCGAGTGTAGTAGTAAAAAGTGACACATTTTTTGCAGTTCTTAATAATAATATCGCAGTAGTGGGTGCAGTGCAGAGATTGAGAGAGAGAGGATAATATCTCGGTCTCGCGCGCATTTATTATTATTCGACGCCCGCGAATGTTGCCACCTGCTGCTGCCAGTGGACGCAGACGCAGCAGCAGCAGCAGCAGCAGCAGCAGCCGACGACGAAGACGATCATGGACGTATTCAAGATCGACCAGTCGCTGAGCGTGGGCCTGGGCAGTGTGCCGGCCCAGTGCGCCGTGCCCGACACCCTCACGCCCGAGGTCAGCTTCGACGCCGGCGGCGAGTTCAATCTCAGCTTCTTCGACACGCCCTGCGGCAGCAGCGGCGGCGGTGGCGAGGACAGCTCGGCCCAGGGCTTCAGCGATCCGGGCTCGGTGGGCAGCGGCGCGAGCACGTCGCCGCCACCCGGGACAGCGGGTACTCTGCCCTGCGCCCATCAGCCGGCCCAGCAGGGCGGCGGAGCGGCCACCAACAACAATAATAATAATAATAATAATTCGGGAGTGGTTGGATCCTCCTCGCTGTCGCTGGTGCAGCAGCTGCCACCGGGCTGCGTGCCCAAGCCTCCAGGTTCGTTTTAATTTTTTTTTTTTTTCTTGCTACTTGGTGATGGTCGAGACTATTACGCGTATCGTTACGCGAAATGGAAAAATAATGACGCATTTTTACACCTACACGTCTTATGGCTCTCGGCAACTTTCTAGGTGGTGCACCAGTTTTTTTTTTTTTTTCTAAAATAGCGCCATTTACGGGCAACGGTTAGCCGAGTAATCCATGCGTGGCGGCAGTGCATTTCTGCTGCTGCGCGTAGAAAGTTATTATACAAAACCCCGCGCGCGCCACATAACAATTTCGCCTATATATCGCGCGCCGCTCGCGTAATGTCTGCCGCGTATATATATGTAACACACAGGCAGTACTGCCTGCATCGCATGGTATTATGTGCGCTGCTACTATATACGACGACGATATTTTTAGATTTACGAGAGCCGAGAGAGAAGGAAAAAAGTGTATGTAAGGAGGAAAATTAATCATCGATTTGTGATGTATATCACGACGACGACCTCGCGGGACAGCTGCGTATATCGATATAAAAGTTGCGCTATACTCAGCAAGGACACGCATCATACGAAGATGGGGCGCGAGTATATGAGATTTATCGCAGGGGTTTATGTGTGCCTTTCCGCGTCGATGATCCGTTTTAACGGTTTTAACACGCGTGAGTGTGTATAGGTATATAACGTTTGTCACTTGACTTTTCATCTTTTTCAATGCAGTCGCATTGTTATAATTAAGACATGGAAAAGCGCGAAAAGTTAATTTCTATTGGGGAATTTTTGAAAAATTATGAAAAAAGCATCAAGATTAAATCAGCCTTGACTGATTAATAATGTGCGATCCGATGCCCGCCTTATGTTGTTGAACCTCGCAAGGTGAGGACAGTGCGCGAACAAAAGTAAACACAATTTTTACTCGTGGAACTGTCACGCGTCTGTAGTACGTAGCTCGTCAAGTTCGACAATATCTCGAAGTATACAATTTGTAGTTGGCGCATCGCCGATAGATGTCGTATCGCCAATCCTCAAGCGATCAAATCGATTTCCTTATGATATAACTTCACAGCGTTCAACGTAAGTTGGATACGAATAAAACATTTTGCAGTCGTAAATTAAAAAAAAAAAAAATTCGAATCAATCATCTCGGATCTTTGCTTCGGTCGATCATTTACACGAAATCTGAGACATTATTTTTTCACCATTCACCGTCATCCATACTATACCATGTCCCTCGAAACTTTGTCGAACCCCAGATACAAATCAATCGGGAATTCGAGCGAGTGAATTTATGCCCTCGTATTTATTTTATTACTACCACCACAGGTATATATAGAGGTGAGATAACGATGGGACTCCGGAACGAAGCTCCCAAAATCGATTCTCATCCGCACTCCGCACGCAGTAATTTTCTTCGACCATTTATGTATATATATATCTGTACGAAATTCGTTGGTAATCGTAACGCAGATCTATACGCAGCGGGTGGAGTCATGCGCGACGACGATCATCGGCACGCAGGCGTTTATAAACAAACGAGGGGTCCGCGAGTGTAATCAGCGCGTAATTCTGTGTGTATACATGTCGTTTCCTCTCTCTCTCTCTCGCGCGCGAAAATGCGGGTAATTAGCAGCAGCAGCAGCAGCAGCGAGCACACACACACGCGATATATAACTGTATATACTCTCGGAAAATAAGCCACTGCTGCGCAGCCCTATACATGCACGAACGCGGATAATCCAAATAAAAAAAGGGAGAAAAAAATCGCTCTTTCTGTTAGCTCTCTCTCATTCGGAGCTGTGCTCTCGCGTTCGAGCTACCGTAATAATTCATCGGGCAATTTATCTTTATCAAGGCTTCCTTTTCGCGCGTTTGCGAGAGCGAGAGCTATAGCTATATAGCCGGCGCGTAAAATAAGATAAACTCTTCGTCGGCGGCGGCAGCGGGCCAGCTCCAACACCTGTAAATATCATGATTAACGAGCTGCATAATAGATGTGTATTCAAACTTCCAAACTGACTGATTATTTTTCGATATTAGCTATATAGCTGGCTGTATATATACTCGCGCGACTTTCGATCCGTTTCTCATTGTCAGTGGTGTAGGGCCTCGATCCATCAGCAGCTTCGGCTGCTGGACAGATGCAAGGATTAAAAGTATACGATGATAAAAAATACGTAGTATAAAAGCCCGCGAAGATTCGAGCTTATCGCTCATCTTACGTCCTTCGATTCCTTTTTTTTACATTACGAATCTCGGAAAAATTTAAACAAAAATACCTATGCAACGACGGTGGAGTACATCTTATATAGTAACAACGACGCGTACCACATAGTATATAAATAAAGTATTGGGGGATGGCAGCAGCAGCAGCAGCTCCAATGCAATTACGGCTTTCTTCGCGCAACATAATATATAGATATAGAATAGAACTGAGCTATATAATACACCTTGGCTATTCCTGCGCTCGCCTGGTGCAGCGTCCATATACCACTACTATATACTATACGATCGCCTCGTCGTCGTATTGTTCGCTCTCTCGCTCGCTCACTCACTCTAGTCCACCACATATAGGTATATACGTGCTGTTTCGCTACTATATGCGCCTGGCGCGCGCGCGTACGGGTTAACGATCTCCTCTTTCGCTCTTCTATCCTCGTCTATTTCTATGTATATACATATAAAACTCGAGGTACGTGTGTGCATGCAGCCAAGAGAGTAGAGAGTAGAGGGAGTCGAGAGAGAGAGAGCCGCTTGACTATTTTCTCTATGCACATGTATATAAACGAATTTATATACACACAAGCAAAGCTCCTAGATAGCGAGAAAGAGAGACAGAGATGAGCTTAGGGCGAGCGAGAGGTGTTTAGTCGAGGAATATACAGAGAGGCGCGGACGACGCGCTTGTGCTCTTCATAATACATGCATAATATACTTTAATAATATCAAGTTCCATAATATCAAGTAGTCATAATATCCCGCGTGTGTGCGTGTGAGATTATGTCTTCTGTAGCAGCAGTAGTCGTAGTAGTACCAGTAGTGGGTGCGTGGGTGTGCGTGCGCGACGGCGGCGGTGGCGCGAGTGCGGAAAAAATGTAAACAGTGAAATTTTGATACCCGGCGAAAGAGAGAGAGAATAATAAAAATATAAAGAGAGGACTGCCAGACAGCCAGCCGACGAGCCTGTACTTTTTTACCCATGCGGTTCTTCGTCGGTGAGTGCATAGTAATAATAATATACGAATTATCGATCATACACACGCAGTTAAGCTCGGCTCATTATCGTCACCGGATTAATCGAGGCCAATTACATTCGATGTCGCGATCGGCATCGACGATCTTCTAACGAACGAATACAGTAGCATGTAACAGTGAGTAGTAATACCTCCGACGAGGGGTAGACAAAAAAATAACTTGGAAAATACATGATGTAGGAGAGAACGACAGTGGCTATGCTCGTCGTGGTGTACAAAGAAGACCCGGGGGTAGTACATATCACTCGGCGCGTCTATATCATCCTTTATATATAGTTATATATAGAAATGTATATAATGCACTTGTATACAGCTAGCTAGCTATATAGTAGTGCCACACAGGCCTTAACTAACGCATGCACCCAATAACAATCTTCTTTTTTAATAATAATTCCGAGCACGTATACGTTTTATACGTCGCCTAGCTCTGCTCTGCTCTGCTCTGCTCCGTGAGCTGTATGTCGTCGTCGAGTCGAGCGACTTCCATACATTTTAATGCCATCGCCGGCGCGTCGAGGGTATCTACACGCACATACACGGCGAGCAAAAGCAAAGCAAAGCTCAAAGCAAAGCTAGAGCAAAAAAAAGGGAGAGAGAATGAAGAAGGAGGTAAAAGAGGATCGGCGATTCTGAAATAATAAATAAAACTCACGGGAGCCTCGACTCGAACACACAGCTCGCGCCTCGTTAGGTTCGCTATATTAATACAATCGTGTGTGCGTGTATTTATCTCTCGTGTGTACACGCGGCTGCATAGACCGCGTAAGCGCGGGCACGAGCACAGAGTGNCCTCCTACCTACCCGCGTGTCTTAATTGCTCGGGCGTAATTATTTGCCTTTTGAATTATGTATGCACGCGAGCTGAGCTGCACATGTGCTGCTGCACCGGCTGCTTTTTTCGTACGTGTGTATGTGTACGATCGTTTATGATAAAAAACGCATATTATAAACGCACAGACACACGCGCGGGGCAGAAAACGGGCGGAAATAAATGTTTGATTATTCTCTCTGATGTTATTATATTTATCATTATCATTATCGTTGTCATTATTATTATTATTATTATTATTATTATTGTACGTACGCTTGTGCTCGCGAATGAATTATCTCGCGCTGTATACATACAGTGCATTATGCGTGTACATAAACCCGAGTCTCATCCCCCTTTCGCTCCTCTTTCGTATATGGCGCTCCTCTATACAGTGCATATAGGCGATCGCATACGCGCCTCGTACTCTACCTATATCATCCTTTTGGACGTTGCGCAGCGTCATATAGTACGATTATATACGATACACACGGAGCGAGAGAGCAGTAAAAAAAAATAAGAAGAAGAAGAAGAGAATGATGATGCTCGAGAGTGTATCGAGTCGTCAGAGTCCCTCCTGGGTTATACACTCTCTCTCTCTTGGAGACGAAGACGACGATGCACTTGCAGCAGCCCAGGCGCGTATATTATATGAAATTTCTATGTACGATGCTGCATATTATATAGCTCGTTTTTAAAAGTTTGCGTGCGCGCAGGATACGAACGCTCGTTATAATGCGTCCAGGCGAGGGACTCGGAGCTTTTTTCGGCTTGTATACTATTATTATTGTGATTATTACGCGTCGGATATCGCGAATTTGCGCGCAAAGTTATTGGATTTTTATCGCTATCGCGTATCTGTGTATACGCGAGCGGGTGGTAAAGGAATTTCATTG
>CACVKI010144707.1:15758-32534 GCA_902732785.1 Trichogramma evanescens
AATTTGTAAAGGTAAACAAATCCCCTCTTTAAGTATTTATTCATTGAATTGATATTGACACTTTTATTAACAGTTTGTGAATGTACATCATGAGTGTAAATTAAAAATTTGAAATTATTTATCATAATAAAGAGTAAAAATGTCCGCTATGACTAGAAAATGGGTGTCCGCGTCCGCTATTGAGAATGTCCGCTATTGGGAATAAATGTTACATGAAAAAGCATAGCAAAAATTCGGGTCTTTTAAAAGTGTCCGCTATTCGGAGGTGTCCGCTGTTAAGAGTGTCCGCTATTGGGAGATATAATATATATGGATTCAAAGAGGACAACATTTCCAAGAAACCTAAACAAAATTCGTCTCGGTATGATCAAAATAGACGTAGATAGAAGCATTTTCTCATTTGTGTAACGACAAATATATTCAACAATATCAAACGCTATATGAATGGTACATTTTAAATAAATTCGATGGTGAACTTTTTGTCGAAAGAAAACATTATAATACAACTTTTCCGTATATTTAGGATGCGAAAGAAATATTTCTCTCACTCTTTACTCCGTGATGACATAAGACATTTATTTACACAATTAAAGTCGTTTTAGATCATTCTTACGCTGTAAAAATCAGTTGATGATGCAAACGAAGTTCGGGCGACCACGCGAAAAGATGTCAACATACCATAGCTTGAAAATATACACTCTGGACAGCGGACTAGTTGCGCACGCGCATGCGCAGAGCATGCTAATATTGGGTCTCAAAACATTTTCCATGGACATTATTTAAACTGCTATAATGACCTCTAAATAATTTTTATCACTGCTAGACATGGAAATATCAAAATTACTCATATTCGAGTGTTAATATCCGTACTCATAATGACACGCAGATGCAAAAATTCAGTTTTAGGGTATAAATTTTGATTGATTCTTAAAATTGGACGCGTTACGACAAAGACATTTCCGACTGTTTTTAAGCTGCAGCCGGCGTAATATGGTTTTTTAATGTCCAATAATATATGTAAAAGTTAGAAATAATTGATATCTAACTATTCCGCATATTTCAGTAGCGTCATTTCACGATTTTCAACTGCGTACAGGCCAGGACCTCAAAAACAAGCTTTTCGTGACAATCACCCATAAACTATGGTAGTATTTTCCCTACTCTCGAATTTGGCACCCTTATCCTGTCCCTCTCCTCTAAAATTTTCACTTTCTACATTCCACTTTTCTTGGATTATTGTGGAGGTAAAATATAAACTCTTGGGTTATTTGCGTTATTTTTTTACGTTTTTGCTGCAATTTTTTTCGAAGGACAAGTTTTCGCGGGGTCAAGTTGTCGGAGGTGCGAGTAGTCGTAGATCGACTTGTCCACGACGAGTTTTCCGAGGGCAAGATGTCGGTGACCATTCTATTGAACCAAACGCGCTATGAATCTGAGCTCATCTCATCCTCCAAGGATACGGCTTGACCGGGAGAAAAAGTACACCCATTCAGAAAGTCATATAAAAATGTTTTAAACTGTTCAAATACATCAAGCCTATTCGCATTTAATGAACCATTACATAATTTTAAAGCTTAACAAGCGTTAATTATATTGGGGGCTTGTATTATAATGACATATTCCGTATCACTATTCAAACTATCTCATTATGCTAACAAGTTTACTAATTAGCACTATGCAACTAGAATACCTTGTTCGCAGCTTCTGCTACTAATTATTTGTATCAAATGGATTATTAATACTCCCAAACCATAAGAGGAAATAAATTATGCTTTGCATTGACAAAGTAAAACTTAGGAAAATTTCATATTTCTAATCAAGAATTTAAAAACGAATTAATGCTCTTGACCTACTTGTAATACAGGCAGAGCTAAAAATTTGTCAAAATAACCGTAGCCTAGAATATTTTGTAATTTACTGAAATAATTTGCAGGTATCGCGAAGAAGGAGTTCAAGAGTGGAAAACAATTCCTGTTACGCCCTCGGGAAGTACGACAGTAACGATAAGCAGGTTAAAATCTGGAACAAATCACGAATTCCAAGTTATTGGCAAAAACGCATTGGGAGAGGGAATGTTCAGTAAAATGATCTCAGTCAAAACGTTAGGTAAGAAAATATCAATACATAATCCATTTTATATTTTAGTTCTTACCTATCTGTAGCTAATAAAGTCATACAGATAACATGGTTTCATAAATTGTAGAGTTCGATGGAAGAAGGAATACTCAGTTTTTATTGATATAAAAATTTTAAATACTTAACATTGCACAAAGCTTCAATAAGAGATACACGCAATTAAACAGTAACGTAATACCTTTTGTCTATGTAAGACGAATCGTGCGTTTTCCATTTGGCAGCGCCCTTTCAAGTATAATGGGACTATTTATGAACCAAAGTTTGCCTCAACTTTAGGTTCACCAGTCTTCCCTCTATTTGCAGATCTAGTTATAAAGGACCCGAAGGTGTGCTGTTTGTAGGAACTGAAAAAGTTTGATCATGTACCATTATTTTATTTTAGACTCGTAGATAACACAATTGTTTATGTACACAAAGACCATCCGGAATATTGATGACTTTCAATTACTATGATAAATGTATTAATTTTTCATATGAGATTTAGAATAAGTGCTCCTGTAGTTTTTTGGACATTCTATTGATAATCAAAAACAACATGATTATTACTGGTGTCGCAAGCCTACAACTACGACCAGATTATCAGATTTCACTTCGTCAACTTGTACGTTGCAATATAAGATGAATGTTGTATATATGGGGCAAAACACCATTGTTGCCCCAGCACCTCGTGGGAGTAACCAAAACGGCCCGAGTGCTCAGTTTTCAGCTCGCTTGCAAAGGCTCAAATAAAATTTAGAAAAATAAACTAAATATAGGTTTCAATCGATTTTGACCTCAGCTTTCAAGTGGTGGGGTCAAAAATGCAAAAATATGCCTCCATAACCTCAAAAAAGTCACTTGAAGGTAAATTACGCTGTAACTTCTGTAGTACAACTCCAATCGACTTTTAGAGTAGCTAGATCGAAAGATCTCGCGATATTACTTCGGATTAAGTCTTAAAAAAAGTGTGTACTTTCGATTTTCTCGAGCGGTGAAGGAGAAAAGAGCATTTTTCGAGCGTTTTGGTGGGTCACTCTTTTCCTCAGCTTTTCGATGGTGTAGTTAGTTTTTAGAAAATATACTTTTTTCAATGATAAAATGCAAAAAAATATTAAAACCAATCGTTTTTATCTACGCTTTCTTCTCATAACTCATTGAAAAAAGTATATTTTCTAAAAACTGACTACACCATCGAAAAGCTGAAGAAAAAATATACCGAAATCATATATTTGTTTATTTTTTTTGCTAGTAATTTAATGCATAAATGAAGCAAGGAGAGTCGTAGTCCGCCGAGTGACCCACCAAAACGCTCGAAAAATGCTCTTTCCTCCTTCACCGCTCGAGAAAATTGAAAATACACACTTTTTTTAAGACTTATTCCGAAGTAAAATCGCGAGATCTTTCAATCTAGTTACTCTAAAAGTCGATTGGAGTTGTACTCTAGAAGTTACAGCGTAATTTACCTTCAAGTCACTTTTTTGAGGTTACGGAGGTATATTTTTGCATTTTTGACCCCACCACTTGAAAGCTGAGGTCAAAATCTATTGAAACCTATATTTTGTTTATTTTTCTAAATTTTATTTGAGCCTTTGCAAGCGAGCTGAAAACTGAGCACTCGGGCCGTTTTGGTCAGGAGAGCGAGAGAGAATGAGATACGTGTGGCAAGTCTCGCTTGTCACTTGTACTTAATCCTGGTTTTGGCTGATTTGAAATCCGAATTCCTGGACCAAATTAAAAGATGGTTCTCAGGAGTATAAACAACCCAGACATGTAATAAAAAAAAGGGTTTTTGTAATTTTATTGTAAAAATTGAATGATTTAGTATCATCACGAATGTTCAATTTACTGGAATTGCTCAGCATTTTACGACTGGAGTTGCCACAAGTATAGTCCCTTAATATTATTTATAGATATTATTATATTATCCTACTGGTACTGAAGGGAACCGTAAGAGTTATTGTATCCAAAAAGAACAATGAGTGTTAAAATTTTTTTAAAGATTTGAAATTTTTATAAGAATGAAAATTGGGCATTCCGTTTACAATCGGATTTTATAATTTATTGAAAAAGTAGGAAGTAGAATTCATGAAAAGTATAACATAATTTATTGTTTAATTTTATTGAAAAAATGTTAATCATTTTTTTATTTTATACAGATGTTGGATTACAAAAAGTTCCGACACCATCTTCAAGCTCTGGAATTCAACCCCCAGCAGTGGCTGCTGCAGATCAAAGTGGTGGTAAGTTTTAAATATATATTTCATAGGCCATTGCAAACTAACTATTCAGAATTTCATGTTTATTTATTCCTTCGCTAAGCTTATATTATAATATTGTAGTGTTAATTTCATTACATTTTTCGAATCCCTGATACTATTGAACATAAATCATGAAATTTAATCAAAAACCTTCATACCCACACACACGCACACACACACACACACACAGAGTTGAGTTCGGAGAGCGAAGCAAGCAGTACGTGTTCAGCTCGTGCTCCTGTTTTCTCGATCTTTTTGTGTTGATATATGCTGTGCCAAAGTGCTTGTGTGAGTGTTGCGCTTTCACAGTGGCGCGCCGCGTCGGTGCGTGTGTAGTTTCGAGCGCAACACAAAAAGTTTGACGTTTTATATTGTAGCTTCAGTAAAAATTAAAAAAACCCATACAAAGTTATATGGTTAAAACCGTCTTAAAAAGATGAAAAAATTGGTTACTCGTTCGTCTAAATAGCAGTAAAATTACGCCACGTACAGCTGTACGAAAATCGAAAAAGAACGAAAAAAAATTAATGTAACGTCGTTTTTTAACCTTCCTATGACTATATTTTTGCTTTTAAGGCTCTAGAGGGTTAAAATGTTACAGAGAAACTCCTGTTAACATTTAAAACAAGCCCTGAGAGAAGCATAAAGATATTGTTTTTACGAATTTCAAACTTCAGGCTTCATGCGCCAAGTGAAGACAGCATTTGTTCACGCCCAGCTCGCGGCTTTTCTCTTTTTTCATCTTATACTTTAATAAATCACTATTAACCCATTATCACGCAAAAGTGCAATTTTGTGCATGAATTTTACATTTTGAAAAAATCATAGATAAAGCTAAAATCTTTTCTTGAAAACCCACATCCACGATTTTTTAGGTATGCTCTTCCAGAATCCGATGTAAATAGTTTTTATTTGCCCTTGATTTGTTTAATTTTAAATCATTAGTACATAAGTTATTTAAAATTGAATCTTGCTAACAATAATCTTATAAATATAGAAGTAGATACTTTTTAGTAGCTAGCTTTTTATGAAGTGGCTGTCGATATCTTTATTCTGTTCCATTTTATACATGTTTTAGTTTTTAACATATTTTAAGCCATCTCAGCTGTGCATTTTTTTTTATGTATCATTCAATTTTCATCCTGCAATTTCTGCTGCCAAACATATTTTGTCCTTTGTTTAGATAACCTGTAGATTCAAGTTTTAAATCATTTTCATATTAATTTGAAGTAATAACTATCACGAATAAGATCAATGCGAATAAATTCTAATACCGAAAAAATAAAGAGATAAATTCAAAAAAATGAAACTATCATCTGCTAAGATCGTACTCATTTCATCATCATTATCATTCATCAGCCCATATGTAAAAAAATGTGCTTGTTTACGTTATAATTGCTTAATGAAACAGTGAACGCCATCATTACTCCATTACCATAACATTTTTCTCGTTAAGCAAGTATAACATAAATAAATATATTTTTACAGGTGGGCTTGAATTACCATTGAAAGAACAAGTTACCCCTCTTGATGGTAGGCCTTGTCATCGGGGCAGTTAAGCTCCAGTACATATTCAAATCAGATATAGATTTGATTATGCTCTTTCCTTACAGATCATCACATACCTCGGCCTGGACCACCAAGAAACGTATCAGTGCAAGAATTAAGTAATGGTTTTCTTATTACATGGATGCCTCCTCTTGAAAAAAGTCATCTTGTCAAATTTTATTCTATAAACTTTAAAACTGATGGTCCTTGGAAAACTCTCAATAAGGGAAATATTCGACCAGAAGATACCAGTTATTTGAGTAAGTAATAACTATTTTGGTACAAATATGAAAAAAAATGTATTAACATTTATTTTGACGAATAATTATATTGATCTATTCATTAAATTTTAGTGAAAAATCTAGTCGGTGGCAGAACTTATTATTTCTTAGTATTCGCCAATTCAACGGATGCTGCTGGGGTAAGCGATCAAATAAAATACTCAGTGCCAGCGCGAGTTAAACACAAGGCCATCACTGCCGGAGTAGTAGGCGGTATACTCTTTTTCATAGTTGCTATCATTCTTAGCATATGTGCTGTAAAAATTTGCAATAAACGAAAGCGACGAAAACAAGAAAAAGGTATTAATCTCTGGAATTTTTCCATAAAAATTTTACTGCATAGTTTTTCCAAAAATCACAAGTGATACGCGATAACGTTTTTCAGAATTGCTTTCAGCGTATAATATGGTCGCCTGTAGAGTGACTGATGCACGAAACGGTGCAGGGCAAGGGCCCGCAGGAACAGTGCCTTTGAAAAAGTAAGTTATTGATGTATTACTCACTTTTCTTTTTAGTAGCCTTTTGAACGAATGAAACACAAAGATTCCAACTAATAAGGGGGATTTCTTATTTAACTTTTTGATTGAGCAATTTGGATATCGAAAAATTATGTTGAAAATAGTCAAAGGTGTAGGGTTTTAACAGATATGGAAAATGCAACAAAGCATTCGTTTTCACGCTCAAGTTTCATGCTTATGAAACTTAAGGGAACAAGGTGGTGTAACGAGCTGATATTTGAACGTCCATATAAATTTGAATGGCCATATAAATTAAAATAGTTGAAATATCTTTTTTTTTTATAGTAAAATATGTTCACACTACCACTGATTGACCAAAAAACTTCTACCTAAGCTCTGAAATCCTGATTACATTACTTTTTTCATAATACTAAATATTGCGTTATAAATATTATGTATTTCACTTACTGTATTATCCTGAAGCGAGTTCTTCGTCAATTTCGATCTATGAGATCTCAAAATATTAAAAAAAAATTACCCTTTTCCACCTAAGCGGTGCAGAATTTGGGAAAATTAAATACAACTTCAAGTATACGTCAAAATACGACACATTTAAAAAAAAACAATATTTTATCAACGCTCAATGGCATATTTAAACTCTTCGAAGAGATGCAAATTTTTTTTTCAAAATTCTGCTCCATTTAGGAAGATGAAGGTACTTTTCTGAAGATTTTGAGACCTCACAGATCAATATTGTTGAAAAACTCACGCCAGAATCGAGTAGCCAAATAATCCAATCACAATATTTAGTATCATGAAAAAGTAATGTAATGAGATTTTAGAGCTTGGGTAGGCGTTTTTTGGGTAATCAGATGTAGTATGAACATAAAATATTGCGAATTCCTAGAGAAAGTCATCGTCGAGTCCAAATTTCAACCTATTGAACGGGGCCCTCAGGTTGATTAACCTGATGTTGTTAACAAGATAAATTTACACATCATTCAACACATTAACGGCTTGAGCCTCGATGTATAAAGTGCGTAACATCATACGATATGTATTGCGTTAGACTACTTTAGGTGTGACGACTTTTAGGTGTGAACGATTAGGTGTGACCAGTGGTCACTGATCACTTTTCATGATTCTCAACTTTTTAAGTTGTTTCTAGAGGAAGTAGTGGACCACTGGAAAACCAAATAGCTCATATCGGTAAGATTATTGAAGTGAAACTGTTTTACGCTCATTAGGTACAAGCATCCTTCGTTATACGCGGCTTCTATATACGCGGCTTATACGCGGATTGCCAAATGCGACGATGTCTCGTTATACGCGGATAAGTTCACCTTGTAAATATCCAAAACTCCAGTTAAAAAAGAAAAGTTACAAATTTAGCCGAAAAATTGAAAATTCTAAATTTACTCAGAGGAAGAGTAAATTTTTATATTAATATATTTAATAAAATCAATCGCATTTGATCATTAATTGAGGTAGTGTGAGTCGAAGCCACCGATGAGGCCTCGGCACTCACTACCGAATCTTGTAGCTAACCGAAAAGAATTTATGAAAAATAAAATTAATTATTTTTTTGAAATTCTATGAAAAAGAATACTTCAAAAATCTGAAAAGGTAATTGTAAAATATTAAGTTAGCTGTCCATGGACAACTGTCAGAAGTGAAACTTCTCTAAAATTAATTAATTAAAAACATCAATATATGACAGCAGAAAAATCTTGAAAAATTTACAGAAAAAGCCTGAAAAATAATGTCTTGAAAATATCTAAAAAAAAGTAATGTTCAAACAAGTCACAATATAATTAAAAATAATAATAAATATAATACCAGAAGTGAAATTTCAGAGTCCTTGACCTTGGCTGAATTTTTTTTCTGGAATTTCATTCAACTTTTCTCGATTTTGAATTTTTGTTTTCTTCAATTATATTGTGACTTATTTGAACTTTAATTTTTAAATTTTTTTTCAAGACTTTATTTTTCATGTTTTTTACGAGGAATCTGATGAACTTATCAGATTTTCAATATCTTTTATCCAATGCAAATGAAAGCGAAACAAAAATTGGTGAGAATTTCTGTGCTGTATATGAGCAGCGCGTGTCGTCACGTAGTTCCTGCTATAATTGTCAGCAATTTTATTAACAAGAAAAAAATTTTTCAACTATTTCGATTTATATGGTAATTTGTAAATATCAGCTCGAAACACCATCTTGTCTCCTTAATAAACTAATAATCTTTACGTACTAGCGGCCCGAAAGTAGCATTTTTCCTGCCGTTGCACTAAACGGAATATTGCCATTTTCGGGCCACGGGTTATTCAAAATTGCATACTGGCTTATACCGGGAACAAAGAAAGTCCCAATGCACGTGCTTAATCAATCTCGGCTTCGCCTCGGTTGCTTATTTCACGTGCCCTGGTACTTTTCTGTTTTTCCCGGCCTAGGGCAGTAATATACTATATAAATGCAAGAATATAAAAATATGCAAAAGATCATGTTTATACTTATGCAAAAGATCATCTTTATACTTTCATTCTACATCATCACATATCGTTGTAAAATTGAGCTTGTTAATATGTACTTTTATCTTCTTGTATTTTACATAAAAAAATTAGAATAGATTCGGTTTGATTTTAAACCAGGTTATGATTAACCAAGATAGCAGAGGTATTTTGGACAATGACGTACATATTTCTCGTTACGAATTCTTAAAAAAAAATTTACTTTTTAAAAAGAAACAGTTGATTTACGAAATGAGTCATTGAACAAATAGTCAATGCAATAAATTTTTAAATCTCGCGACGAAATTTTGCGATAGATTTTCAATGTTTTGTTCCCACGCATTAATAACACTAAAATTCAACATGTTTTGTATTCAGGAAATGTTCATAACAATTGTTTGAAAATGAAAAAATATTTTTAACCTGTACCTCATTTTCTATTGCACTCGATGCGCTAATGACCAGCCTCGATCACTCCGAGGCTCCAGAAAATGCAACTTATATCTCCAAAAAGGCGACTTAAACGTGAACTCTGCTTCCTGCTATAATAGTACTTGACACAAGTGTACTTTGTAACACAAAAACTGAAATGTGCTATGAATAAATATTATTACCACCAAATAAAAAAATCTTGAAAAAACCTATAATTTTATTTGGAATATTTTTTCAAAAAACGCATAAGTTTCAGTCGGTGTCTGAAAAACCATTTCTTTTCATTTTCAAACAAGAGTCAAAAATAATTTTTAAACAAAATAATGTTGCATTTTTGAGTATTTCAAAGTCTAGGTACTAAAAATTGAAAATTCTGGCTGCGAATATGTTCGATTTCAAAATAGGGTCTGACTGATATTTATTACCTGGGAGTAAATGTATAATGATTTGAATTATTTTATCGATAGTTGTATACTTATCGATATTTATGACGTTACGTTTGACAAATAGCCAAATATACTTGTCTTTATACTTCACCTGAAGTAATAATCATACTCGAATTTGGATCAATTTATCGCAATAATTTCAGTTCACCGGATAAATTTCTTCCTCAAATTCACTGAACTGAAAGCCCAGTACACGAAAAATGTAATTATTATTTTTGAACGGCATCCAAAAGTCCACAATACGACTGCAGCGATGCCTATTCTGGATTACATCTATTGTTTAAGTTTATTACTCGTTTAAATAATTTGGAGCTGTAACTTTTCTTCAAACCAGAAAAAGTCATTCGTTAATTATTACTTTAGTTTTTCTTCTTAAGAGCCAGTAAAATTTTTAGATAAGATTTTTTAATCCATTTCATAGTATTTTTCTCTAAAATCTCCTGTACCCTTATGATTTTCGAAATCACTTTTCCACTCATTAATTGCGAGTTCCATCCAGTCATAGAATTATTTGTATTTTTATCAAAATATCTGGGTCTTAAGAAGCATTTTATCGAGTTAATGTAAGCCTAACGTTCATCTACGTTCGAAAAAATGCGTTGCTTGTCCTTGAATAAAAATTTTTACTTCGTCCTTTTCCGCTTTCATGGTCAACATCTTCAACATATAAAAGTTTGTCACGTGTTAATTACGAGATCATCGTTTTAAATTGTTAAAATTATTTGGAAAGTCGAATTTCATTTGTTACTTCATGTATCCAGAACGGGCTCAATACGGTTTAATGAAAAATATTTTATGCTTGCCAGTCAGTCTGAAAGTTATTGTTTGGAAATAATTTTAATAAATACCGTTATACTCAATTGTAAGACCTAATACACCCACAAAATAGAAAATATGCCAGTGGCACTTCAGACTGACTAGCTCATGATTTTTTCTAATTAATAAACATTGTAAATCAACAATCTATAAATTTGTTATTTAAATAATTTTTTAAATTAAAGTTTTTCAATAACCACGTAATTGGTAGGGTCGAAGCAACTTTGAAAATAAACGGTAATATTTAAGTGGACGCTCTAATCAACGTACATTCTCGTTACTATTTTCTCGATTTCGACTCCATCAACTACGTGAATTAAAAGCAACGCGTTGAATAATAAAAGATAATAATAAGTAAAAAAATAAACCATGGGTCAAAGTAAAACTTAGGCGGTTTTTCTCTTCTGTCCTGTTTTTCCAATATAGGTCGACAAACATAAACGCATGCGGCGAGTCAGTGTCGACGCTGACCCGTGGCAGCTCGTTGAATCCGCAACCACCACCACCACCACCACCTCTTCATCAAACACTTCCTACGCAAGTAACCCCCGCCAACACTGCCATCTCGGAGACGATGCACGATCAGCCACTTCCGCCGGTACCCCCGTCGAATCGTGATCGTGATCATCACACGCTCCATCTCGATGATAGGGATTTCAATAGCGTATTTATTATAGAGAGGCGAAACAGTAAGCCCAATATACGCTAGAATGAAAAAAATTAATCGCACTATCCAACTCCAGATATGTAGTTGGATTGAATGGGGCCTCAAGACAGACCAGATATACATGTTATGTACGATATGTATATTTACAAATACGAATATATATATAAATAGGTTTATCCTGAAACGGGAAAAAATGTTGATATACGAAAATTCAGTTATGCAAAAGAAATATTACATTCAAAAATACATATATTATAAATATAGACACTCAAGTCAGTCATCTTAAAGTTGTCATGTTATCACGATCATTCCCAAAAACTCTAAAAACGATCGCTTTTTTCATTGTAGCTAATGTTGTTAAAATGATTGAAACAAATTATTTGTTCATAATACGAAAAGTGGACGCAGTATAAAATTTTAGCTGACAGTCTTAACTACTACGTTGTTACTTGTACATTATTATACATAGATACATATGAATAGATATATATCGATCTAAATAATACTTTTTTTAAACTGTGCGCACGTGTGTCACCGA
Organism: Trichogramma evanescens; assembly: GCA_902732785.1. NCBI lineage: Eukaryota > Metazoa > Arthropoda > Insecta > Hymenoptera > Trichogrammatidae > Trichogramma > Trichogramma evanescens. The sequence continues at coordinate 27,827 of CACVKI010144707.1, forward strand.
TTTGGACGTGTTTTTGATACGTGTTATAGTACATCTGAACCGAGATTCTATACCTCTAGGTAGCTCAAACTCTCCACACTCCGTATGGACGTATTTTTTCTATCGATAACGATTCTGAAGCCATTTTCGACTTCAGGACTCCTAAGCACTTTTAAATCGAACATTTTTCCTCCTTAATTTCATTCTTTAAAACACTAAAAAGTTGTACGATCGACCTTGAAGTCTAGAATCTCGGTTTTGGGACTCATCTTCTGTGTACTATAATGCACCAGAAGCGCAACCAAATCGGTGACGTCGTGTGCGCATGGTTTTATAAAAAAGTATTTTTTGTGCCACCCCAACCTAAAGTAACATTTTACTCCCGCTGCGCGAAATGAAAATGTTACTTTAGGCTGGGGGATTCACAAAAAATTGTATTTGCACCTATGTAGCGAAAAACTGGAAAGTCTCAGAGCACGTGATTATCAACCTCGGCTTCGCCTCGGATGATAAATTACACGTGCTCTGAGACTTTCCAGTTTTTCACTCCCTAGGTGCAAAATATACTAATTTTGACCGATATATATATCTATGTAAATGGGCTAAACATTAGTTACGGTTATAGTTAATTACAGAAATTTAAACAATGTATGTACTCTTAAAGGGTATATTGTAAGATGATAATTCTAAAACTGTTAGCCTCTAGGTCCGTCCCCCGTAGATCTACAGTAGGTGAAGGTGTAGTTTTATTTATCGTTATGATAAATTTGTTGAATTATGATTATATATGGGTCAAAATAATACTTTTTTAAATTTTCGTCCGCACGTATGTCACCGATCTTGACGCACTTTTGGTATGTTATAGTAAAAATTTGAAAAAATTTTTTTTGAATTCCTTGTCAAATTTTAATAAAATTTGCCGGTTTCAAAAGTCCCATTGAAGCCTCCTAGCTCAATCTAGAGCATCAAAATAGATTGATGCAAAATTCTGAAGACGTTTTTGAAGACTTTAAAAAATGATAAATCTATTTTGATGCTCTAGATTGAGCTAGGAGGCTTCAATCGGACTTTTGAAACCGGCAAATTATATTAAAATTTGACGAGGAATTCAAAAAAAAAATTTCAAATTTTTTTACTAGAACCATCAGGTTCTAGGAACCTTTTTTTGTTAAAAATTAAAAAATCTGAAAAAATTTGAGGTTATGTTTTTTGATGAAAAAAACAAGAAAAAAGTTTTTTCAGTTTTTACAAGGCTCCGTATCGCCCAAAAAAAATTATTTTCGTCAAAAAAGGGGTTTTTGAGGTTACTTTTTTCAATGAAATAAAAAAGTGAAAAAATTTTCGAAAAGGTTATTGCATCCTAACGCCGTATATGAATTTTGAAAATTTTCAATGATTTTTTCTGAAGGCCTGAAGCACTCAAAAAATCTGAAAAAATTCAAGGTTGTTTGAATTGTTGGAAAGTATTTTTGTGAATTTTTTCAGATTTTTTAATTGCTTCAGGCCTTTAGAAAAAAAAATAGATAGAAAATGGACGTTCATACCGGAAGTGGGGGGTAGGAGGGGGAGGGGGTCCAAAATTTTGGTTTTGGCACTTTTTTATTATGTACTATAACATACCAAAAGCGCGTCAAGATCGGTGACGGTTTAAAAAAGTATTATTTTGACCCATATACAAAATTTAAAAAAAAATTCAAATTTGTAGTGAAAGATCATATTCATTATCTCAAAATCCCTTAAGTGTGAAAATATAATATAAAAAATCTTAAAATAAAATTGTTTTCATCTTCGAATTGGCTAGAATTTCAATATTTTTTTCGAAGACTAAATTACAACATCCGTTAAAACTTTATCTTAGGTAGACCAAAAAACACAAATTGACAGCAATTGAAAGATGAAAAAATAAAGTTTTTTTTCTTATTTTTATGAGTTTCCCATGTTTTTGAATCTTTTGAATTATGTCCTATGGTCAGCTGATAACCAAATGTTAATAAAAGATGTATTTTTTGATGTAAACAAAAACATCTGAGGTTCAACAAATGATGTTTTTTTACGCGTTACTTTTATTTCATGCATTTACCGCGTAAAACGAGGGTCGCCTGTATTCCAGTTCTGGCCAATTTGAAAAACTTTTTTAGACTTTAATGTTTATATATAAGAGGTTTAAAGGTTATGAATATGATTTTTCCTTAATAAAATCAGGAAAGCAATAAAAAATATAATAAATTAAAATCCAACTTTGACCCGCAGTAGATTGATAAGGAATGAACCTAGAGAGCTAAAATTTTCAAGATTTTCATTTTTAATACATATCTTAAGAGTAAATATTTTATTTGTATTTCTATATATGACTTATCACGCTAACTGTGGTTTAATCTATATATATATATACAGTATAATGTACGTGAGCTGTATTAAAATAACCATGAAAAGCCCAAACATAAAATATTAATTTAATGCATAGTTTCTCAGAATAAGTTAAAAATGAATAATATCAAAACTCGGCACCCATTGTTCGGATCCTCGCTCATAGATCTCAAGAGGCTCAACTCATTTAATTCTTGAATCCCTAATATTCTTTTCGCTTCATGTTGTCCCTTTGAAAAGTTATTAAAAGTATACATTTGGTCTGAAATTTTTTCATGTTTTCGACAATGGCACTCAAAATAAAGCTTAAATAAATTTTGAGCATACAATCCCCGAGCATGGGGCGTGGAAATTTTCTGGATAATATTTTTTTTATATTATATTTGAGAAGTTACTTCATTTTTGGGCAGTATCATGGATTGTATGCAGTCCACAACTAAATTACATTATACTGCTGCGATATTATATAACTGATCTCCGAGTTTTACTGTCTCTGTGACTGTTATTATTATAAATATTATACATACTGAACGATAACGAAAAAACGGAATATTAATATAAAATAACAGTAAAAAAAAATAATTACAATAATAATAATAATAAAATAATAATAATAATAATAATAATAATAATAATAATAATAATAATAATAATAATAATAATAATAATAATAATAATAATAATAATAATAGTAGTAATAGTAATAATAATGATAATAAAAATAATAATTTATACGAGAAAATGTGAGACTGTTACCTCTCTCCACTTTTGCAATGTTATACCTGTGGCTCATTGAAAATGTTCTACTTTTAATACCGCAATCATTATGAGATAAAAGACCTCGAAAACAAAACACAAAATGCAAAACGACTTGAAAAGGTTGTGCTCTGTATCTTCACTGTCCGATAGACTAATTAGGATAACTTTCGTGACAAAGACAGTAATATAGACTGAACAAGAGTCGAGATGTGAGTGTGTGCAGTGCAGATAATATTGCACATCACGGCTGTATATAGGACTGATCACTAGTTCATCCAGTCAGTACCCTCTCTAAAGCTTGGCGGATTAGGGAGTACATAGATAGCATCAAATCGATCGTGTCATCATTTATTATGCACTTATGGTACATAAACACCTTATATATAAATATATATACAAAATCTGTAAACCCATTATTCAGCATTATTTATGTTCCAAATTTTTTTTTCTTCATGTACGGTTTCGTTATCACATACTTTTTATTTCATAATTATATCTTTTCATAATTCATCTTATTGGGATAATATTTTCATGTCTCGCTGTTATATACAATTTATAGTAGAACGTTGCTATTATTATTTATAATGGCTACTGCAACATTAATTTATTGCATTCAAATCTGTTAAAACTTTTTGCTTAGTTACGTAATTTTTTTAATGTTTGTTTTTTACTTCAGACAATTGTTTTCTAAAAAATGTATCAAGGATTTTTATTAAACTTTTTTTTTAACATAAGTTTTAAATTTTAAAATTGGAATGATTTTTTTCCTTATGCTGGTGCTTTTTAAACATTATAGGAAATAGGTGTTAATAATAAGTTTTACAATATTTTTAAATTATGATGTTTGACTCAGGTTTAATTTTTTTTATCTCAATTATTTTCAGTTTCTTAGTACTCGAAGATTCTTATAACTATAACTTATAAACAGATAAACTCTGCAGAGTAGGTGTAAACATATTATCCGAGATGATCGTTTATTTTTTAGTCCATACTAAAATATACCTAATCCTCACAGTACACCCTCACATATTACGCCAATAATAAGTTTTCAATTTTCCGATTGTTAAAATGTTTCTTCGTTTACTTAACTTACACGAAAAATAATATTTCACTTTCTTGCCACGTTAAAAGCATGATATTCTCGAAAAGAATGCACAAATAGCTAATGTTCACACATATGTGTACAAATTTATTTTCTTACATATTGATATTTAGTGTACCAAAAATATACATATGGGTCAGATTCAAAATTTTTCAAATAAACCTGCGGACGAGGTTCACGGATTTTCCTGAAATTTTGGTCTGCTATAGTACATCATAAAAGGGTCCCAAAACCAAAATTTTAGACCCCCTCCCCCCTCCTACCCCCCACTTCCGGTATAAACGTCCATATTCGATCTATATTTTTTCTGAAGCCCTGAAGCTATTAAAAAATCTGAAAAAATTCATGAAGGTACTTTTCAACAATCTAAACAACCTTGAATTTTTTCAGATTTTTTAAGTGCTTCGGGCCTTCAGAAAAAATCATTGAAAATTCAAATTATTTTATTTTCGGTGAAATGGTTCGATATACCAGACCGGAGTATTTTTATCTTAATTTTGA
>CACVKI010144709.1:0-12388 GCA_902732785.1 Trichogramma evanescens
ACCTTAATTGTTACGTCGTCGTGAAAAAATTCGATAAAAATTATATATCAAAGAATAGAAGAACGTTGGCAATTGATTCTACAGACAGAAATAATTTATGATTGAAACTGTTTTGTGAACAAATTAGAAAAGATGATATTAATATATTTCCAAATTATTTTTAAGTTTAAAAAAAGTATGAGGAAGCTACTTGCCAATATATTGGCAGCGGTTTTTTCCACTGCGAAGCGGACATCTTCGAGGAGATTCAGCCGGGCTGTCTGAGTGCTGTGTCGGGCGCGAAAACCAGACTGCAGTGGGAACAATAGTTCATTCGACTGTAAGTAATTCATCATCTGTCTCGTGAGCAGCGTATCGAGGACTTTGGCAAGGTGGCACAGATTTGCCATTGATCGCGTATCGGATGGATTTTCAGGATTCGGTTTCTTGTTTAACGGTATAATAAGAGAGCGCAGATAAGCCAATAGATAGTGACAAATGTCTATAACAGCATTGCAGATCCGAGTGAAAAATGGCATTATTATATTCAACAAGTCCTTCAGATACCTCATAGAAATACTGTCGCAGCTTTGGCCTTTTCACTTTAAAAGACACGCGTGCATAGTAGCAAGGACCTCTCCACCATCCACATGTCTAAATGCAAAAGGTTGTGCATCGTGCTGCGTTGGGGTCTCAATTACGGCAGCCAGTTCTTCACCCGAGCACGGCGGGTGTCTGCAGGTGACAGCCGAATAATGCTCCATTAGCTCTTGAGCCTCGAAGGTATTTAAAGGAGATACATCTCTATTTTTTGCTGCGAAAAGACCCATCTCGGTCAATGTCCTCAACTGTCCCGACTGACCACCGGCCCCATCCAGATGCCGGGAGAAATAATCTTCTCTAGCTCTTCAACCTACTTTTGGTTAGCTTACACAGTAGTCTGAACTCAGACAATAGAATCGGGCAACGAAAGCGCCTTGCTTCCTTGTATAAACAACCACGCTCTCGTCTCTTGGTGTGCAACTTATGTGTGATCCATGATTCCCTGTGTCTCCTCTTGATCGGCGGGGCAACAGGCGCTTGCTCGTTCAGGACAGCTAAAATTTCACCGAAGGCATCAAGCAACGACTCGACGTCGTCGGCATCATCAGATATACGAGTCAATGGCCGGTTCAGTCGATGCATCAAGGCGTTATTAAAATCGCCGATCACCAAGCGGCGGAAGTCACGACACGGCACGACTCTCCAGCGGCATCAGAAAACTGTAGTCCATGGTGAGCAGATCATGTCCATTTTTAAGGGCGCTTCTGTCTGCCAGGATGACACAATCCTGTGACCTGTCCTCGGAGTCAACCAAGATCACATCAATTTGTGTATCGCCAGTAGCTGTATGAGTGGCATCGTGGGGAACGCACGTGAGAGAAAATTCCCTCATCATTTTCATCAAGTGCTCCCCTTCGAAGCCACGGCCTCTTCGCAAGTTATATTTGAAATCACCTGTCACAATGACACTGTGGTACAATGGGAGTACATCCTGTAGCTCTTGGAAAAACTTGGTCAACCGGTGGCCTTCCAGTCGTGTGTAAACCGATCCAAATAACATCCTGCCACCCGAGGCGGTCTTGAGTTTAAGTAGAAGCGACTCAGTTTCGTCGATCTCCTCAATCTGTACAGATCAACCACGTGGTGCAGCGATAATCTTTATTGTGCTCCGAATGTAGCATGCCATACCACCGCCAAGCCGATATCTCTGCTCATCAGCCTCAGCGAGGGAGTCCTGATCTTCCTGGTCCCCCAGAGCCTCATTCTCCGCAGTCAGGCCTCTATCATTTCGCCTCAAGTAATAATCAGGTATATGAACTAAAGAGTCGGGCACCTTCGGTGTCAGCCAATTTTTACAAATAGATAAGACGTCGATGTAATGATTTATGAGAAAAGACTTTATTTAATCTAAGTGCGCTCTTAGTGAATTTACATTTGCATGCGCAACGCGCAACGGCTCAGATGTGCCAGCAACATCAATAGCCGTGTTGGAGGGTGACGGTCAGATGGTCTTGGCCAGGTCATCCTCTGTGACTATCAGAATATGTTCGGAATTCGCATTTTTACTGACAAATACAGTGCCAGATCCTTTGCCGTACGTTTCAACTTGAATGTGTGTACAGATTCCATTGCGAATGGACTGATTTCATCGTTCTGGTTAGCTCCGGTGAACACATCCTTAGAGCATATGCGCCCCATATTTCGCTTTGTTTCGAGGATATAATCTCGGATAGTGATGGATTCGAACTTTACGACTACAGTCTTTGTACTTGTTTGGGGCTGCGTGCTCTGGCCCTTAGTCTGTGAGAGATTACGCAAGTCTCGGGTCTTGACTATTCTTTCAACGTATTTTTGTAAGCCGAGGTGCTTCAGAATTTCCTCAGCTAACTGCATGTGACTCAGGCGAGTAGTAGCTGGAATACCACACAATTTAAGCTCTCAGGTGGGTCCGGCATTGTAGTGCATAGCTTTCAAACGCTCGATTTCACGCTCGGTCCTGTCAAGTCGATTTTTCTGGCTTGCCAGTTCTTCGCGCAGTACCTTGTCACTCGTTGTCATGAACTTATATAAGACCACGAGCCTGTCCGAGTCGGAAATCTCAGAGAAGCTCTCTACACTTATAGGAGATTGGTCCGCCATTTTTTCTTGTTCGCCATCGGAGCGCACCAACAGGTCAACGAGCGACTCCTCTTCTGGATCTAGGCTCACACAGCCGCTATCGAATCGCTCTGCTCTTGCCGAATTTTTTATCTCTCAGACAATCAGCGCATCCGCGTGTACGCAGCCTTGGAGAACCTTATGTAGCTTAATATGCGAGATCCCGCCGCCAAAGTCAGATCCACGCAGTATCCCAGAATGTCACTCGGCTGGGAACATTCAAGAAAATAAAGATTATATTTCTTTTTTCAACTTCAAATCTTTACTTGTTATTCCCTCACCTACCATCCCAAGGACGACGACGAGGCACAATTATCTGGACACTGGCAGCCACGGAGATTTATTACAGCTTATTACAGCTTGATTCATTTTTATTATAATTTAATTATAGCTTTGGCAAATGATTCTCTTTGATTTTTAATTTTTAAGTTATAGAATTTTGCAAATACAGCCGAATTTTTAGACCAACCTGCCGTCTGGCGCAAAGTGTCAATATCGACACTGTTTCGGTTTGCTATTGATGTCAATGCGTGACGTGTGGAGTGTGCACTACAAATATTAGTGTCAATGCTACTGTTATGGAGTGATTTTTTGACCCAGCGTCCTAACGTCTCTGACGTTACGGCTTGGTATGGTTGTTTGATGGATATAAAAAGCTGAAGTATTTCCAATTGAATACTTTTAGTTTGATTAAGATGGCAGCATAGAGTTGATGCTGCACAAATATTTTTATTTTTCTTAAAATAGAGCAAAACAAGGACTGGCTGAGCTCGTCCTGGAACTGACGTTTTTATCTAGTCTGAAATTTTTATTTCTATTCTTGATTTCTTATATTCTATGTTCTGCACATTAATTTTTGAAAAAGTCAGCATCCTGTGGCCCGTGGTCAAAGCTAATAATGTTATTAGCTAACGCCAGTTATTTGAGAAATAATTCCTCATTTTTTGGTAACGATGAAAAATAGTCCAGAACTATTTTGGGGTCCTATGTTGAATTGTATTTCGGTCTTGGCGGTCTCAGTATTGATACGACTTTACAAAATCGTTTGATGTTGTCGTCCTCGCCTAGTTCTGGTCCAATGAGCAACGCAATTGCAGACCGGTGACAATTTAAAGAACTATATGCCGCTCCTTCGTTATATAGGTTGTTCAAATGTTTTAAAACATGGCTTATCGACTTTTCGAATGGGTCTTGCTTATTGCTTAAACAGTACCTTCACCATTTCTTGAAGCATGTGTCGTACTGTTTGAGTGATGAGCTGCATAGCGAGGACAATGAGACTTCTATACATTCTTCTGGGACTCCTCGATTACTTGGAGCTTTGGCGATAAGATCGCGGCCACCAGGGTAATTTTGCTCCATACCAGGTCTGTTTTGTTGCTGCAAAAAATAATACTATGTTTAGCCTCAAATTCAAATGTTTCTGATCTTATAAGGCTTGTAAATAAAGGATACCATGGTTGTGATGGCCATTTAGGTACAACCATGATTCTTTTTGCCTGCTCATTTTTTATTTTTTGTAAGGTTTTTAAAATGACTGAACATGGTGGAAAGGCATAGAAATAAAATGAGTCCCAGCGAACTGTAAATGCGTCGATTGCTATCGAGTTTGGGTCTCTTTTCCATGAGATATATTTTTCACATTTCGAGTTTTTTCTACTAGCAAATAAGTCTATCTCTGGACTTCCAAAGATCTGGCAAATTTTTGTATAAAATCGACTCTTGTAGCTCTATTTCGGTATTTGGTTCCAATCGGCGTGATTCTTTATCAGCCATCACGTTTTCCTTCGAAGGTATATACGTGGCAAAAATCCAAATCTCTCTTTGTTCGCACCACTGCCATATCTGTCTGGCAATTTCATTTAAGTTCTTATATTGAACACCCCCATACGATTTATGTATGAGATGGCAGTGGTGTTGTCAATGTGAAGGATTTGGCAATTTTGTAGATTATTGGCAAATATTTTTAAACCGAAGAATGCGGCAGTGAGTTCTAGATGATTAATAGAGTACGATTTTTCGCTTTGTTTCCAGTGCCCGTTTACGGATTTTCCATTCGAGTAAGCTCCCCAGCCAATTTTCGAAGCATCACTAAATATTTCTAAACATTAAGAAGTGTTTCTTATTGGTAATTCAGCTCGTTTATCGATTTGCGTCCACCAGTGCAGTTCATTTATGACCTCTTCAAATAGTAACATATTTTTATTATAATCATCATTGTTGGCTAAGAGAGCTAAAAACTTTTCTCTTTCCGAGATCTTTGTATAAAGCCAGCCATAGTAAATTGATGCAAAACAGGATACTATAAAACCTAGTATTTTTGCGAATTGTCTTATCTTAATAGATTGTTTAGATTTAAAATTAATAATCTCTTTTAGTTTTTCCTTCTTTTCCATAGGCAATTCAACTTTCATTTTTGACGAATAATAAATCCTTCTTAAGTAAAGCTGCCTTTGACTTGGAATTAATTTGCTTTTTTCATAGTTAATAATAAAGCCTGAGTCTTCCAGCAAAGATATTGTTGTCTCTGTGTTGATCATGCAACATTTCTGTGTATCTCCAAACAGCAGGAGATCATACATATAGATTACTGAAAGTAGACCTGTTTTGCGCAAGTAACACATGACTATATAGCTTTAAAATTGTTGTAAAAATTAGTGGTGCAGTGTTTAATCCAAAGGGGAGACAAGCGAACTGAAACTATGTCTCCATTAAAGAGAAATCGAAGATATATTTTCGAGATTTTTCATGCATAGGTAATAAGCATCTTTTAGATCTACCGGTGACATGAAACAGTTTTTTGTCATGAGTTTTACAACTGTCCTTCCATCCTCTAACTTGAAATGATTAGCATTTATTAATTTATTTAATTCTTTTAAGTTTAAAATAAGTCTACTAGATCCGTTTGCTTTGGGAACTAGAAAAATATCAGAGATAAATTGATCTCTTAAGTGTTTGCATTTTTCAATTGCTCCTTTGTTTAGGAGATCATCTATTAGAGTAGAAATTTCAGACAGCTCATGTCCACTCCAATGTCTCTCCTTTGGAATAGATGTTTGTACCGGATTGTGTTTTAAATGATATTTTGTATTCTTTAATCCAAGAATGGATCGTTGAATTGGTTGTAATTCTTTTCCATTTTTCAGAAAAAAAACTTAATCAGCCAGCGATAAGACTAACATTTTCTTTTAGCGCCGATGGTGACGATTCTCTGCATCCTTCTTCTTGTCGTTCCGGTTCGACGAATTCCGAAATTTCTGCCCGCCTGACGTCGAGTAACTTTTCCTCTGAGGCTGACAGGGCGGGTTGCTCGAATTTTTTGGTTTTAATGTAATTTTCTTTGGCATGCGTAAGTCCTTAACAGTTACCTTTACAGCCTTTGAAGTTTTAATGATCTCGTTCAGTTTTTCACCAAATAAAAATTTTCCGCATTTTGTATTTGAGATTGTGTCTCGCAGAGAAGAATTTATGTTTGCTATTATTAGCGAACGACGAATCATTGATTCATCTCTGAGTGCATCTGCAAGAAGTTTTAAAGTATCACTCAAACACTCAATAGCGGGTAGATCCCTGCCATTGAGGTCTCTGCCATCTTTGATCAAAAGGCTGAATAGTTTTGAAATTGCTGACAAACAGGCTACTATTTTATGCTGTTTGATAACAATACGGGTATCTCTGCTGATAATCGGCGGAGGAACCACCGTTTTAATTTCGATATTAATTTTTAGTGGATCGCTAAACGTGCAGTTCTCTAGGAGGTTATATTTTTTTATTATATCCTCTTTTTCCTTGTCAGGTAGACCCTGGTCAATAACATCCTTCCACCGAGAAACTATTTCTTCGCGCAGTGGTGCAGCAAAAACTCGTTCTTCATTCAAACGCTTTCCAATTGCGTTTAAGAAATTTTGATCTTTCTCAACATCCTTGGTATTGGTGGAGTCTTTCAAAGGCGTCCGATTATCAAGATGCGCTTCGGCTGGGACTGCGACTACCGTCGCTTTCGTCACGGCTGCGACTGCGACTGCCACTGCGACTGCGACTGCCACTGCGACTGCGACTGCCACTGCGACTGCGATGCTGACTGCGGTTCCGACTGCGGTGTCGACTGCGACTCCGACTGCGACTGCGACTTATTCCTGTTCAATCAGGACACAATTAGTTGTTATGAGTTAGAGCTCAAAGATAATTAATTGTGTAACTATTTAATGTTGCCTTGTGTACGCATCAGTCGCGTCATAGTCGCATGCGTTTTCATAAATAAACGAAAGAAAATGTTTTCTGGTTAGACCTCGAACATGATATGCGCTAGCAAGTTACCCGCGTATGCGTGTGTATTGATACCACTTTGTTACAGGTTAGAGCCTGTGCAAAGATTTTTCAGCATACTTGGCGTGTGTGTGTAATATACACATCCACCATTACATGAAATCTATACAGGTTAGAGCCTGTATGAGATTCTTATGCACTCGCTCATTGCTATATGCGACAGTCTTGGGAGTTGGTTAGAGTCAACTCGCCATTGTGCATGAATAAGAAACAAAAACCATTATTGCTTACGTGCAGTAATTTCTGATGCCGTTGAGCTGCTGGACTCGCTGCTGTAATGGCATCTTCGCCTTCTGATTGACCGTTTCTTCTTATCTCTGTAGCTTTTACGTTTGAGACGTTTCAAACGTTTCTTCAGTTCTTCTACCTCTGAATAATCTTCATCGCTCGATTGACTCCGCTCACGACGTCTTTCGCTACTCATAATTAATTTTCACTTAAACACTTGATTGTTCTCGATGTGGCTTTATCGACACAAAGCGAAAAAATGACGAAAGAGGAGTCGGTAGACGGGCACCAGCGCGAGATCGCCAACGTACGTCCGAAGGGCCTAACTTCTATTTTATATGTTGAATATTGTGGCGGCATCGGCAGGAAGCAGGGGTACTACATGTTTGATCATAAAGGAAGAGGCGCGAAATACAATTTGAGTAATAGTAAATGAACTCGTGTTAATTCATTTTGTCTGACCCATTCGAGAATTTCAGTTATTAGAAGCCTAAGCAACGGAAGGTGAGTGAACGGGCTTACGGCTCGCCCGTACTTGTGACGGGCCCATTATCCCCTCTGGGACTCGAGTTAGATAAAGCGGGCCCCCCTCATAAATAAAAGTGCACGATAGTCGAGCTGGTCTACCCCACCCGAGGTAGGCTGCCCGTCGCAGCCTAAAATCAGCCAAGAAGAGACCAACTTAGCTGATAAACATTCAAAAGCGATCCACGGAATCACCGCTTGAAAGCTGAAAATCGGTCAAGGTCGTACCTAGACTTGACCGATAAAAAAACCGAGTCGGTATTTTCAGAGACACTCTCGAACACCAAAAATCAGCCAAGTCGTCACTCACTTGGCTACTGGAAATTCGAATGCAGACTTTGGTGTCCCCGTCCGAAGCCAAATTTCGTCCGCCACCAGTTTCTAATTGGCCCTTCTCAAGACTACCTATACGAAATCTCGAAATCCAGCAAGTAAGATCCTTGATTTATAGGAAAATAAGGAGACTCTTCCAGGGTCTAAATCGTAAGCCTTGATTCCTTCAACTACTATAAGGGCATAATCTCGTTTCCGTCAACATGGATAAAAGCCGAAGATGACCGATTTGGCCCTCATTCTTCAATCAGCCAACCAGCGAACATGTCGACCAAAGTGGCAGAAAGGTTCCAATTCATCATCTACAGTGACGATAAAGAGATCGATTGGTTTTCCGCTTCACCGCAGAGATACAACTCCGCTCCGTCATCATTGTCCGCTAAAGAAGGAAGTATTAAAAGCAACCAACCACATCGAAGAGCCCTCCTGTAATAGACAACCTACGAGGCCAACTCTAATTATTCCCGAACCATTATGTCATCAGTCTCCAGGAATGAGACAACCGCTACCGTAGCCCGCATCGAAACGACCACTCGCTCATTACCTATGGAAGCACCTGCCGATCCCCCCGCACCTCTATTGGACAATACGGATCAGGATTGAGTGGCCCGCCAAGTGTCATATGTTCGAAGACCAGTACCAAGGCCTCAGCTCGTCCCAGCACTGAGGCAGGCACTAATCACCCAACTGACACTTGAGGAGACGTTTCGGCAAAGGAAGGTCGCCGTGCCAACTGCAGCTGAGCCTGACGCAGCCCCAACTCTGCGACAAAACGACGCCGAGTTTATCAACTTCGACAAATTTCCTAAACGACCGAGAGTCAAGGGAAGCTCGGAGCTACGGCGAGACGCAAGGTGTAAGGCTAAACATCGTAGGAGGATACAGGCCCTTACAGCGACGAATGAAATAAAGTCGCCAACTAATGAAAGACAAGACCAATACTCGTATCCCTTTTCAGGGCTACCAAGTTACTTACAGCGAAAAAACACTTTGGAGTTTGCGCTTAATTCCCTCAATTCCATAACATTCAGGAGTAAACGGCTCGTTTAAGCCGATCAAAGCAGATACACTATACAATACTTATAAGAAGCTGCCATTGGTGAAGTCGCACACTGCACAGGAGCTCATCAACTAAATGGATAAGACAGAAGAGGCCGTGCTCTTCTTGAAGGAAATGCGGTTCCCCGTTCACAATTATGACAATTAGATCGCCCACTGCATGGTTCGAAAGCTCGACGCCAATTCACGTGAGTCGTCGGAGATCTCACGTGAGGATTCCGTGTTTCCGAAGTAGTATTAACTGGTGATTTTCCTTGAGTGATGTGTGCAGTCACTGAAGCAGGCGTGACCATCGGCGGAACCTTCAGCGTAGGCCAACCAGCGATTGCGTGATCGAAGCTATGGACATCGACGCGTTTCGGCCAACACGCGAACAGAAAACGCACCTGCAGGCAGATTGGGACTTTTGTATGACATCTTCCAGAGAGGCAACTGGCTTCATAAATGTTTCAAATTCTTAGGTATATCCTAGCAGCAACGACTCGAGTTGTGCAAGACGAAATGATAGTGCTTAAACTGCCTGCACAAGACGGATTTCGTCAACAAGTGCCTATCGGCGTTACGCTGCCTCATCTGCAAGGACAAGCATCACATCAACCTTCATGAACAGCGTCAACGCTTTATCAGCCCAGTTGAAAAAAATTGCATGGATATCCGCGTAGATTATCCACGTGGATTAGCTATCCACAAGGATTATTAGACATAGATACCACGCAGATCGGAAAAAGATTCCGCGTGGACCACACATATATACCACGTGGATTATACATGGATTGAAAAAAGTGTTAAGTCGGTGGTTTCTCCAACTCTTCGGGGATCTTAGTCTTGTTTCACGAGCCGGCTCGAAGTATCCACGAGTCTTTGTCGGTGAATCGTTGATGATTTTAACTTTTCCACATTGATAATTGATTAATCCACGATCATTTTTCGAGAAATCTTAGTGAATCTTTCTACATCCACGAGAAGTCGCGGATAGCTAATCCAATTGGATAATCCACGCGGATATCCATGCAATTTTTTTCAACTAGGAGAAGAAGATAATGTCTATTAGGTCCGGACTTTCGAACTGAATTTGCTAATTTTTGTGTGAGCCTGTTTAAAATTAATATATTAATTTATTACCGAACACGTACAAAGACCTACAATGCTCTGCTAAAATCATTAAGAAAAAAATGTTATGTTTTTTTAGGCAAAATGTCAATCTTGTGTAATGTATAGTATTATTGTTTAAGAGTGTATGATGTGTTGATGTGACAATTGTATTTCTGTGAGCTCGTTGCTGTTTGTATACTGCGAAGCATTTATAACTTCTTCTTCCTAGATTTAAGTATTAAATTTTTTGTAAATTTTTGTTGTTAGTGCGCCTGTGCACAGAGGACTCTCCTCTCTTACAGGATCCATAATCTACCCCATGTGGGTGTTTATGTTTTTGGGCACTGAAATAAATAAATAAATAAATAAATAAATATAACGCCCCGTATTGATTCGCATCAAATTCATGCTGAAGACCAAGTAGCAATGCTCTTCTCTTGTACCGTAATGTTTACAAACGATTCATATTGATGTGTGTACGCGGTCAGAAGCTGGTACGCGTCGTAAATATCTGAACGATTTTGTAAACACGAGCGTAGAGCCGCGAAAGTGTTACGCAAGCCGAAAAGTAAATAGTGAATAGTAGTTAAGGAAAGGGGAATAGTAGAGGAAATAATAAGATTTGTAATGGGGTTCTAGAACGCTGGAGTATTGTTAAAATAAAAAATAAAAGTAGATCTTCTCGGCACGCAGAGCCGATGATCGGAGAAGTTGGGAACGACGGATTGCGTTCGCGAGCTTTCACAATATATAATTTTCAATCTAAATATGCGTGGTTTTTTGGATGGTGCATAACTGCAAAAAAATCTATGTATTTATATCCTACTAGATTTTTCCAAAAATACATAAAATATTAATTCAGATTTTTTTTTCGTCTAGTAAAGCAAAATAACTTTATTTTTTAACAAAAAAATATTATTAAAAATAATGTTTACAATGGTAATTATTTTATATTAAATTACATATTCGAAAACTCCGTACTTCACAATCTTCATCTCGTAACTCATCATTTTTGTTTTATCCGAGTTTCAATTGAAGTGGTTCCACTGTATGTGAATATTTTTAAAGTAAAAAATTACGATCATAAATTTTTAAGGGTTAGTCGCTTAGTATGTAATAGATTTTAAATTTGCTTCGTAAATAGAAAATATTGGTTTATGATCAGATGACGAAATTTTCCTAATTGAATCATATAAATAGCATTTAGCTAGATTACATGTATTATTACTCAAGTTTCCATCAAATGTCAAATGCAATTTTTTAGATTTGAATAATATTCTATCAGTGTAAGATGGGGCTCGATCATTACGAAGCCAATTATTTTTTTGAGATTTCAGATGAAATTTATAAGTTGGTGGGAAAGTGACTGGAGCTTCTTCATAATCTTTCAAGTTCTCATTTGTATCCATAAGAATAAAAAGTTGATCTGTTTTTAAATCAAGTTTTTCATATGTATTGAAATGAGTTCTCATTATTCGATGACAAACCATCTCAACAGGTTCTTCTGTGCGAAAATTTAAATCACCAAACAAGAAAATGTAGTCGAATTGTTGAACTTTATCTGTAACATTAAATAAAATTTTATTAACAATATTCCTGTAAAATCTGTCATATTTCAAGCAACAAAAATTATCTCGAATGAATCAGAATAAAACACGTTATATAAGGGTTTTCAGCATACGAGTCCGTTTGAGGCTGATTTCGCGCTGAGCGTGCTCAGTGAGTAATCCATTCGCGTTCAGTCGAGGAGAGCAGCGCGCTATGTGGCGAAAATTCACACTTCTCCTCGCATTGTGATGAGCTCGGCTTCTGCGCCAGTCGCATTGAAATTGAAATTGAAAAGTAGATTTATTGGCGTTCATATAATACATTGCCACGAGTAACGATACAAGCGCCAGTCGCAATTCAGCCTTCACCGGCAGCGACCCCTGGCGGCATCGTAAGTTACTACTGCGAGGGTCTCTGTTACCGACGAGTAAGTGCGCCTGCACGACAGATGTGCTTATTGGCCGTAAAGTCGGAGTTCGACGAAGGCACGCGTCCGAGTGTGAGCGAGTTCGTGCAGGTCGAGTTCGACCGGTATTACTGATGGGCTTATGTGCCGAGATGTCGTGGGATTTCCCGACGAAAACTTGTTGGACAAGTA
>CACVKI010144709.1:12438-23039 GCA_902732785.1 Trichogramma evanescens
AGTTTGGTTATCGGCAGACAAACAGAATTCATTATTGAGCTTAATATGAGTCAAGAAACATGGTTTTTCTCTAATTTTCCTTGATTCTTGACTCAACATATTACAGTATGGGCCTAATCGAAGGAGACGAACACATTTATTTTTGCACAATGACATGATTAACGCATGAAAATATCATTTTTATGGGTCTTGAAGTAGTAATGATTTTTAAGTACAAGTTTGAATTCTACATCAAATTTTACATTAAAAACTATGATTCAACAATTTTTTCATGTTAACCCCAGAAAATCAGAATTGCAAGCATAATATCAGCAGATAAAGAAAATTCAACTTTGAGGCCCTGAAAATTCAATAGGGTTGGACCTACAGGGCTGAAACTTTCAGAATTTTCACTTTTCAATGTACTCTTCAAAAGTACATGATTTGAGAAAAAAAAATTTTTTGACCATCACCCTAATTATGGCTTAGCCCATATAATAAAATTTTTTTTTTTAATATTCAAAGAGAGTAATCTGCGCGCAATATTCTTATGAACGAAGTCATCTTTACCAAAAAGAGTAATTGGAATGAATTACTCTTTTCGTTATTTAGCATTTTCCGAAAAAGAGTAATTTGCGTTATTTACTCTTTCGAACGGAGTAATTCGAACAGGTTACTCTTTTAAGTTCAAGCGTTCAAGTGAAAGGAGTAATCTGTGCGAAAATTACTCTTTTTAAAAGAGTAATCTGCGTCATTTACTCTTTTATGTTCTAGTGTTCAAGTGGAAGGAGTAAACAGCGTCATTTACTCTTTTAAAAAGAGTAAATAATGCAGATTATTCTTTTGAGGTTCGAAAGTTACTCTTTTGGGTTTAGAGTGTATCAACACGATTTTTTTGATTTGTTGGAAATCTTGTCCTCTGTAAATCAATGTATACTATGATTAGGTTCGAGTCAATATCGAGTTACCAGTAGTATTTGAGCGCAACACTAACAATTACTGAAAAAAATTATGAACGTGTACCAGTGCCACAGTAATTTTTCTATCGAAATCTAACATACATCATCTCAAAGTACTCTTTTCAACGAGTAATTAAAAAAAAAAAAAAGCTCTGTGCGATTTTTTTAACGCCCTGTAGGTCGTTTTGAAGGTACCATTTAAAGTACGTAAAATCCCTCGTTTAGCTGAAATCAACACGATTTTCTGGGCATTGTGGGTACACAAATCGTACCTTCAAAACGGCCTACATAACGCAAAAATTACTTTAAAGAGCTCAATTTTTTTTAACTACTGGTTGAAAAGAGTACTTTGAGATGGTGTATGTTAGATGTCGATAGAAAAATTACTGTGGCACTGGTACACGTTCAAACAAATAATTTTTTTCAGTAATTTTTAGTGTGCGCTCAAATACTACTGGTAACTCGATATTGACTCGAACCTAATCATAGTATACATTGATTTAAAGAGGACAAGATTTCCAACAAATCAAAAAAATCGTGTCGATACGATAATTATAGCCCAAAAAAAAGCAATTGAAAATCGACAAAATTTCGATGAAATATTTGGTTGCGATAATTTTGTTGTCGAGTGTAATTGTATTAAATTTTTCCTTTAAACCTCTCTTACCCTTATTTTTTTCGCAGTTTCGCAATTGGTGGATCAATAAAATATTTTGGAAAAAAAATACAAAAAGTTAAATTTAATGTAAAACTTTTCACTCTTTTCAAATCCGTCATGAAAATGGGGGTTCTCATTGGAAAAACCGATTTTTGGATCGCTGGAGCTTCAAGGTTACGTTGAAGGTCAAATTCAAGGTCACTTTTGGATCCCTCGTCGAAAAATACATTGGGTAAGGGGTTTTTGAAATTTTTTTTACGCTTATTTTGCGATACTCACAAGTGTTTTTATACTTTCACCATGCTAGATCGTGATTTTTCATATGCGGTGCACAAAAATGTATATAGAAAAATTCACTATCAAAATTTCGCGTGTTCACGCATTTTTTTATGTTTCTAGGTCCCCAAAGAACGCTTTCCCGTGACCCTTACTCGCGTACCACGAAAAAATTTTTGGTGTCGATTTGGGCCCATGAAATGGAAGAAAAATTCTGGATTTGCTCATATATTCGTGCCAACTTTGGCCGTAATAATTAAAGGGCCATAAAATTTCGGAGCAAGCTTCGCAGCTACTTGATTTGCGGTGTTCGATAAAATTTGGTTTCGACGTAACACTAGTTCTCCGACCTGCAAATCAACTTCTCTATGCTTTTTATTACGTTGCCTGCTTCTCTTGAGCTTTGTTGATTCTCTCATTTATGGTGTTGTAAAATTCATGCACTTTGGCTATAGATGATCTTTCCATTTGGCTTGTGCTTCTTCTTTTATATTATCGGCTCCTTCTTGTTCTTCACGGAAATGTAGACTGTTCGCAATTCTTGGCTGCTGACCGAAGTTTAGGAAAGCCAGGCTTGCACCCGTTGAGTCTTGGACCGCGGTATTATAAGCAAACGTAATTTCAGCAACATTTTCGTCCCAATTCGAGTATTTATCTTCAAGATACGATACTATCAAGGTTTTAACCGTTCGGTTGACCCTTTCGACGCTGTTGCTCTGAGGGTGTAACGCGGGTACAAACACTTGCTTGACCCCGTTTTTCTCTAAGAATTGGGTCATGACATCATTTTAAAACTCAGTCCCATTATCTGTGAGTAGTATTTCTGGCGCCCCGAACCTCATAAATATTCGGCCGTAAAGCTTTTGTGTAATTGTCGGCCCATTGGCCTTCTTGATGGCCAACATGATTAGTGAACTTAGTAATAATATTAGTATTATGACATTAGAATATTAGACATAGACTTTCGTAAATTTCTTAAAAACACGTTGCACGTCATTGACTAAGGAGAGCATCATGTGCGTTTGAGTTCTGACGTCATCATTGTCAGGATCTTGGTACCGTTGTTGTAGCTCAAACCTTTGTATCTTCCGATACAGCGCTTGTCCTAAATGGAAAAAGAAGCCACTAATGCTGCAATTTGGAAAAATCTGAGAGCTAGCATTAATAATTGCTTGTTTAAAATCAGACATATTCCTTGTAGGTTCACAGCCAACGATGCGATATTCTTCAGCAGCAGATTTGATAGCACGAAGAACCATAGAATACTGATCCGTTTCTTTTGAAGAAAGAAGAGCGTAGAGAAGTGGTACAGCCGTAAAGCTATCATTCTTTCTGACTATGCCAAGGACTGTGAATAGTTGAGTGAATATGTGCGGGCTCACCTATGAATATATACAGATAATAAGTATAATTAAATAAAAATGTAACCTGGCATATAGACCTTAAAAGTCCCGTCTAAAAACCACACATCGCTATCTCTCAATAAAAAAAAAGAAAGTTGAAAAGGCAATTACTCTATCAGCTTCATTCGTTTCTCTTGAATCAAAGATCAGAAAACGCTCTCCCGTAAGAGTGTTGCTAAATCGTTCAGGCAAGACACAAAGATCGCCCAATGTCCGTGGATTTGCCGGTAATTTTCTTCGACGTGCTACACGCATCGTTCTCTTGAGATTTTCGCGTTCAGGTAGTCGAGCAAGAACCCGCACAGATAGGTCGCGCATTTCATCTCTTAGAACCGCGGATGGTGGTCGGTCAGGATGCGCCTCAGCTTCTATCTTGATTCGATATTTAGTAACTTCAGCTGCGCAGTTGTCTGGATCAGCAGGATGTTCATGTTCAGGAGAATGTTGTGGCCCCTTGTAAATAATAGGAACTTCATTCTCCTGCGCAAGAGAAGTAATTGCTCGCGCACGACACTCTTTTTTTCGCAAACGAGTGCAATCCCAGTACGACTTCACTTTTTCTGGAATGTCTCTCGACTTATGGTATAGAAACGCATCAATAATTAATTTGCTCCCGATTAAAATAACGTTTTTACTCATTGTAAAAAATCAAAAATAAGGTTATCGCAAAAAAAATGTTGAACAATGCCGCGTCAACCCCTTTACCTGAACTTGCGCATACATTATGCTTATTCGTGAAATTAGTCATTCGTGAAGTTCGATTCGTGAAAATAGCTTTCGTGAACTATATATTCGTGAAAAAAGTATTCGAGAGGGGGGTATTTGTGAAATCGGTTATTCGTGAAAAACGACGGATACCGATCACGTCTGCTAGTACCTCTTTGTGCTGCTCGAACGTACTTGTTGCGATGATGATATCGTCCAGATACTCAAATGCATACGGTTCGAGATCTGGGCCGATTATATTGTCCATCAACGATTGGAACGTAGCTGGGGCTCCGGCAAGGCCGAATTCCATCCTTACCCACTCTATAGGCCACGTCCTGGTACTGCAAACGCGGTGAGAGATGCCTATGTTCTTCTTTAATTCGAACTTGGTGATACGCCTGCGACAAATCCAAGGTAGTAATATACTTTGCTGTACGTAATTTTCGTAGAATGCTATCCATATTCGGTATTGGCCTCACACTCACTTTCGTCACAGCGTTTAAGGAGGTTCCCTCAGGTAACACGCTAGTCAATTGAGTGTTCGCGCAATAACATGGGTTGAGTTAGCTGGCTTGTCGTCTGCTAGCCCTAAAACGAGTCGAAAAAGTCGTGTTTTCGCGTCTTTTATTAAAAAAATATTGCAAAAACGGCTGGCTACCTCTATTTTGAAACACGGTTTTGGAAAGATGAGAACTTTCTCTACAATTTGTATATAATCATTCCCCTGCGCACGTTGATTTCTTTTCATAAATTGTAAATGTAGCTCAAATTTTCATGCGTTTCTATATTGCCCATGTTAATTTTCGAAACTTTGATCGCGTTTTTCTCGAGATTTTGCCTGGCTTGGGCATATAAGAGCTATAACATTGGATTTGGGAGGTCAAAATCTATCGATATTGATATATATACTTCTTGCGAACTTTGCAAGGGAACCTCCTTAATTTACGATAATCAATGCAAAATCTATATTTGCCATTTGCCTTCTTCACCATTACGACTGGGCTCGCCCAGCTGCTTTTCGAAGGCTTGACAATGCGTTGCCTTATCATGTCGTCCAGTTGCTCATACATGATATCTTCGAGCTTTTTTGACACTAGATAGCATCTTTGTTTCATGCTCTATCAGATCCGTACCACCGTTGATCGGTATGCATCGAACCAGAATTTTTTCCAATTCTTTTTCTTCATTCAGCGTCGGGCCTTCTAAACCAATGGCTGTCAGCTCCGCTGTACTCGTTGAATTATTGCAATCAATCCGGATTCGAGTTTATCGGCGTGCTGCTGGCCACTTCATTCATCTGTCTGTGTAGCATCTCTTTTACCTCCATGCATTTAGTCGCTGTTTTGCGGATCTGTCTCAGCTCCTTGGCCGTGGCCGATATCACGCTGTCCAAGTACGTCGTTGCCTCCCGAGGTAAATAAGTTATCTGCCCATCTGGTTTTGTCCATGGCTCTAGTGCCATGTCTTCAGCGCCCTCTGGAGAAAACTGAGTTGCCAACGATTTCTTATTCTGCTCTTCTTGCCATAACTGGTTCTTCTTTGTTTCAGCCTCTTGTCTGGCCGCTTCGGCCAACCTTCTTCTTTCTTGTTCTCGTTTATTCATCTCATGGATTTCAACTCTTTTTCATCCAAAGTTTCATACCCTTTCTTCATGATAAAATCTGACTCGGTATATTCACCTGCTACAAAAATCTACAATAATTATCGATCGCGTGACCCGCATCTTCCAGCTCGAGTTTCTCGTACGCCTCCATCATTTGGGACGTCGATAACATTCTCAAATACTCGGTTAAGTCATATGACACGTCGCCTATTGTGATATTTTCTAGAGTCTCATTCATTGACTTTGAGCTCATTTTAAATGAGAGGAAAAAAAAATTTACAAAACTAAGAAAAACAAGTCAACCTTTACACTATTGCTCGAGCTGAAAAGGTACTGGCCTCGCGATTTTACAGTTTTTTCCAACCAACGGCTTAATTACAACAAAAGGGATAGTTCCTGTGAATAATCGACTTGCAAACTCGTTTGAATTTACCGCTTACAAGACCGTCAACAATTTCGCCTCTTTAGGCCGTAGCCGCGTATATTTAGATCGTCTGCCGAATTCGGAGTCTCTAGGTCAACAACCCGAAGTATTCATATACTACTCTATACAGCATGAATGGACACTATTCGCCACGACAATGTTTACATCCGTCAGTGATTTAAATCACGCTACTGCTCATTCGCTCGGTGCTGTAATTCATATATGGGAGTACTGCTACCGTTGCTCTCGACTTATCTTGCGCATCTATTTACACAATTGTTCTCGGACTATTCCAATATCCGCGTTCGCATATATTCAAAGTCGCTCGCTTTAATAGCCGTTACAATTAATTGTATTTCCTTAAACTATTCTCAACCTATCTGCTAATAACGTTGGGTGCCATTTTACAACGGGATTTCGATCCTATAGATCCGTGGGATGTAGGAACAGAGTAAGGTCCAGCTGAGAGATAGTCGTGCTTTCAGTTTTAATATAAATTGATTTATTAAATACTAAAGACTAAGGTAACACAAAAATAGTTTTTTTCATCCCATGCTCGAAAGTACGTAATTTCATCTTCGAATTCGGGGACGAAAGTAACACTTTTGCTCCCTGTCAATATCGCGTGAAAGTTATTAACTCCATGACTACGGCAACCTACATTTTAATTATCGTTTGGTTTCGACTATGCAATAAATGAATTGAATTGATTTATTTTATGACGTGCATATGCCAGATTGAATAACTATTAAAATACCAACAGTTCTATAAAAATTGAACAGCCATAATTTGACGTACACATTTCATTACATTCAATTCCAATCCGAAATTCAAATCGTTAAAGATGGTAGTTGTAATCAAAAATGAGATGTAAAAGGACAAAGACAGTCAAAATATGTTAATTTTTATAATATATTTTGAAAAATTCTTTCAATTTTAAACGTTATTCTTGGTCCCTCAAGTTTCTGCTCGTTTACTCAGATTGAGTAAATTACTTAATTGAAATTTTCAAAATTTCACAAAATAAATGTTTAACACATTAACGACCAAAATGCTGTTTTTTTTTGTTGGTTTTCACAGCGATTTTTTTTGTAGTTTCAGGCCTTAAAAAAATTTTGCATGGACCTATTTCGATGTAAAATTTAATGCTCTTTCAGAAACTGAGCTCAAAATTTTGATTTTTTGCGTAATAAAAAAGTTATAGCTATTTAAACAAAAAAAACGTAAAAATTTTTGCAAAAAATCAAGTTTTCGATTTTTTTTCGCCATGTTACCGTTAAGGAATCAAGATATAAATATGATCAGGGGCGATTACGACTATCAAAGTATCTCAGGGAATTTTTATGGAATTTTCGAACCACTTTTTCAAACAAAATGGCGGCCAAATCGGAAAAAGTTCACATAAAACATAACTCATTTTTTTCTCGAATACTATTGAGTTTAGGAAAAAAGTTTATAGAACAAAAAAGTCTTAGAACTGATCAAGGAACACGCCTGAATTTTTTCAAAATTTTCTGAGAGGATTTTGGAAAATTGGATTTCCCTTATTTCCTGGAAATGGAAAATCGTCTCAGAAAATCCTTTCGGGACTGGTGTAGAAAAATACCAAAAACCGGCAATACTTGTGTTTAATGGTTTATTTTTCATGTCTTCGGTAACATAAATCAAATTTTTTTAACTTATCATCTTTCGCATGTAATTAGAGTTTGAAAAGCCTATACGAATGGTGCTGAGGAAGAAAAGTTTCTGATCGAAAAGTGTACCGATAAAAATCTCTTTCTTGATTTGCAGAGCATTGTGAAAAATTCATACACTATAAAAATTTCTGATTTGATTCAACGAGTAATTTTCTTTCAATTAGGCGACAAAATCTTTTTTCTTTAACTACAGTTTAATGGAGTTTCCTGTTTCAATAAATATATTTTTTAACTTGATTATTAGGAAAAAGTAAAGTTTTTTCATTCCTTCAAGAATTCAACATTTTTCAAGATTTAAAAAAATAGCTTCATTAAACAAAACAACAATTTATTCGACATATTTTCAAAAAGACCTTTTTTCACTACGTTTCTAAAAAGTTCATTACACTCAATGAATTCTTAGTCTTCGTAAGCAACGGTAATTTACGTGAAAGTTTTTATTTGCAGTTAATCTATCAAGCTGAAATATTAAGTAACAATGAATTAGAATCAAATCTAGCAATAGAATTATGCATTAAAATTTATCTTCAATTCTTCATTTTAATGTGTGTGTACTACTTGATTTGGGATAAGAAAAACCTTATAAAGGTAAAAACAATTTTGTATTACATTTTAATGAAAAATAGCAATTCAATTTATTGAAGATTTCTTTGATTTAATCTATATAATCTTGAAAGATTCAAAAGTTAATATTTATTTTGATAAAGAACTTGTGCCGAAGTAGTTCGGAAGAAAAAAATTTTCTCCAAAATTACATACATACATCTAATTTCGCTTCTTACATAGTGACAGGTATATTCTCCATAAAAA
Source organism: Trichogramma evanescens (assembly GCA_902732785.1). NCBI lineage: Eukaryota > Metazoa > Arthropoda > Insecta > Hymenoptera > Trichogrammatidae > Trichogramma > Trichogramma evanescens. The sequence continues at coordinate 20,956 of CACVKI010144709.1, forward strand.
CCAAATTAGTTTTAGTAAATAAAACGTTAAATTATTTATCAGGTCTTATATTTGGCGCTTTTACTACATATTTGATTGAGGTTCCAGTATTATGGTCAGTCACGGCAAATTTTATTTTACCAGGAAATCACACGTATCAAAAAAAGTTTTCTTTTCACTTGGAATTATTTGTCGACGAGGCCAAACACTTTTATTATTACTTTTTTGCTTTTTCTATGCTATGTTATATGGTGTCAATATTTATGTCAAGTTTAGCAATTGCTTACTTATCCAGTATTTACTACGTGATGGGAAAATTTAGATTTATGAAGTATTTAACCACAAATTTTTATAATTCATTGATTATTAATCAAAATCAATGCAATCATTTTTTTGTAAATAGATCAAAGTTAAATGAATTAACAAATTTCGATCGAACAAACTATTTTTCGAAAAAAGATGATGACATTTTTAAACACGTCTCTCAGATTGTTCAACTACATCAAGATTGTATTTGGTTAACTCATAATACTGAGAAATGTTTTATTTAATTGTAATTAATTTTTTTAATGAATAGTTACTTCGATTTACTGAATGCAGTAACTAGTCCTATAATACTCTTGGGAACATTCGGTGTGGTCGTTGGCCTTAGCTGTTCCGGGTGTTCGGTACGCTTTCAAATTTTTATATTTGACAATAAATTAGGAAATTCTACTACGTGTAGGTTAATTTTTCTCACAGATGGTAATTGTATATAAAGAGGATATAAGTTTTGCTCTGAAAATGGGCTTCGCATACATTACGTGCGCAGAGTTTTCATTTGTAACGAATTATCTATCGCAGAAAATTTATGATGCTAGCAGTGACATTGTCAAGGGCTGGTAAGAATATTAATTCATGTGAAGCGGGAAAATTATTTTCTACCATAAAAAATTCACATATTTTGGTGGTTTCTGAACAACTTGTTATTATACTGATTGGTATAGATACTCAATAAAAACCAGGAAAGTGATACTAATGATAATGATGAGGTCCAGTAGACCTTGCTGTGTTCACGTTGGGCCAAGCACACCTTTTAATTTCGAAATGAGTCGTCAGGTAACTATAAATATTAGAATTACGACGCATTTGAAATATTATTTATTGACGTAATTACTTTTTATTTTAGATTATATAATTATTGTCTATGTCTATCTATGAATATTAAATTTTACATCTTGAAATGGGACCAATTCAAAAAAACAAAAAACCGCTGCCAATTTATTGGCAAGGAGCGTCGTCCAAAGATGGTTTTTACTTATTGTTAAAAATAAAAAAAAATAAAATTTTTTCCTGCTTTGTAATTGAGAAAGAGCAAAAATTACTTTAAAGAATTAAGGGAAACGCTTGTCTCTAGATTTTGTTATTGTAATGTATCGTAATATGCTGCCACCTAGCGTCTACAGCGCCACACACACACACATGATGTGATATGCTCGGGTTCTGCGCCAGTCGCAATTCAGCCTTCACCGGCAGCGACGCCTGGCGGGCTCGTAGGGCACTACTGCGAGGATCTCTGCTTACCGGCAAGTAAGCGCACCTGCACTACAGCTAGGCTTTTTGGCCGTAAAGTCGGAGTTCGACGAAGGCACGCGTCCGAGTGTGGGCGAGTTCGTGCAGGTCGAGTTCGACCGGTATTACTGATGGGCTTATGTGCCGAGATGTCGTGGGATTTCCCGACGAAAACTTGTTGGACAAGTAGCCTTAGTTTAGGCGAGTCGACAGATCGACGAGCGAGTTAGTCGCGTATGTAACAGTCGCAGCTGCGACGTGAATTCCCCCTCTCCTATTTCGGAGCAACGCAGCAGCAAGCCGCCGCTGCGGCCAGCGGTCTGATCAGCCGAGATTCCGGTATAAAAGGAGCGAACTTTCGGAGCCGCATCGCATTACGCTTCGCAGTTTCTGCCTAGCAACATTCGCTCTCAAGCTTTGTGTGCAATTTTTGATTCTTGGACTTAGTCTATCGTACGCAGGATATCCCGGCGTTATTCTGTTAGCAGAGAGTCAAAATTCGAACTTAGCCGCAGACGCAATAAATGTACTTAAGCTCTGATGCATTAATGACA
>CACVKI010144710.1:14996-39576 GCA_902732785.1 Trichogramma evanescens
TTTTCATTTTTCATTGTGTTCTTGAAGAGTACATGATTAGTTTCAACTTCATTTTTTGGCCTGCAACACCTGTTGTGGAATAGCCCATATATACCAGTCGGACAGTTTTTCTGCCACTTGCGGGAATTGGCCATACTCCATCTCTTGATGAAATCGAGAAGCTTTGATTATGGTAAAAATTGTTACAATATAAAATAATTTTTGAAATATTCATCCACAAATTTTCCCATAATCTATAGTAAAATTTGCTACATACCAATTTTTACTATGTTATTATAGCAATTTTTGAATAACAAAGTTACAAAAATAACCCGATATTATAGTAATATTTAGCATGTACATAGTAGAAAATGCCCATAATCCGACTCTGAGGCAATTGTACTCGCGAATATAGTAATTTTTGCTTGCGAATGTGTTGATATTTAATATAGTATTTCTCTACGTGTACATTAAAAAATCGAAAAAAGATTTTTTTCAAAAAAAATCGAAAAAAAATGTTTTTTCTGTGTATTGCCAAATAACTTTTTCTGGCCTCATTATTACTACAAACGAAAATGAATGCAATTGAAATTGATACAATTCACCGTAACATTTTCAAGATTTTGCTTCGGACATACGCACATACACCCACACACATACATACATACGGAAATTTGTTGAGAATTCAATGTAATTCACAAATATGTAAACCAAATTGTCCTACGAGGTCTGGTTCAAAATCTCGTTTTCGAGCCTATCACAGAGCTTCCTCTATGAGGAAGCAAAAAAGCTACGTTTCCTTTGAGGAGGCAGAAAAAATCATTTGTATGCGCCTGCATCGCATGTTCTTTCTACTTTTATGGAATTCTACACGAATATTACCATTACAAGTCAAAATATTTTAATTTAAAGCTATGGGCTCATTATGGATTGTGTCATCCATTCCGTTGCATTGTTCCTCCATACAATCCCGGAAGACCCTAAAATCTACTTTCTTAAAGAAAAGAGGACAAGCAGTTTTTCTTACTATAACTGGTTCTTCAAATTCACCTAAGCAATTTACACATAACATTACGGTAAAACGTTCTTCCGATAACTTTCCTCCTAAACATTTTTCATTTCGGAGACGTATTGTCTTATCTGGAAGTGCTGGAAGTGGAAGTGTAAAATAATCTGGTTCAGTCCCACTTGTAAATATCTGTGTCTTTTTCTGAATTTGTCAACTCAACCATGTGACGCCAAAAAATTAGAAAGGATCAAACTTTCTGCTACTTTCAGAGCTTTTTCTTGGATCAAAATTCCTTTTACTAGTATATTCTCTGATCTCGCTTGACAAAGCCAAATATATACTGCATCGTCAATAAATGCCATTTGAGTGCGAGAAAATTTTTAGACGTTCTGCAACGATTTTTCTTATACTTTGCAAAAAGGCTTTTTTTATAGCATTATTATTTGAGTTTTACCGACATTGAATTTTTAATGCTGAGCATAGCGAAGTCGTTCTACCTGCAGCTTCGCATTTTTTATCAACTTTTTGTGTCAACGGTTTCTCGTGAACGGGTAGGCCGATTTGCATAAAACTTATCGGGTTCTGCTTATTTTTGTCAGATGGAGTGCTGATTGTCTAATCGGTATCTGCATTGTCACCCGTTATGCACTTGTATGAACTTTTAATGAAAGTTGCATTTTTCTTCAATAACATTGAAAAAATTATTGTAGTTTGGTGTGAGAATTTTTTAATTTCACAGATCTTAGAATGTGGGTATCAGTCAATGTGCAATTTTTGTTGTTCGGCTTCATAATGCAGTTGGATGCACTTGGATGCAGTTTTTTGCATTTTCTTTCATTTATTCCTTCCGTGTGTTTTGGGCTGCGTGTATTTTTGTGGTTCGGCGTCATAATGCAGTTAGATGCACTTGGATGCAGTTTTTTGCATTTTTTCATGAGAAAAAGTCTTCAGGGTTTGTAATGTTCAAACCTTTGATTTTTTTGGTGTAGTCTTTAATAAAACGTACTTAATTCGCGTCCATTTATATAACTATCGATCTATGTTGATATCATGCAGCCATTTATTCATACGTTCATTTTATGTGCTCAGCATTCTGCAACTAGAGTTGCCACTAGTATAGCTGCTTGTTGGGCCCTTAATTTTTCTTTTTGGCTTATATTTCGCTGGTACTTATGAAAAAAATCTCATCATATAGAAATGCCGTGAAAAAAACACACCTCTTCGGAAGAATATGATTTTTTTGACGTGATTCGTTAAGGAGGTTCCCTTGCAAAGTTCGCAAGAACATGTACCAATGTTGATAGATTTTGACCTCCTGAATCCAATGGTATAACTCTTATATGCCCAAGCCAGGTAAAGTCTCGAGAAAAACGCGATCAAAGTTTCGAAAATTAACATAGGCTATATAGAAATGCATGAAAATTGGAGCTAAATTTACAATTTATGAAAAGAAATTGAAGTTTGCAGGGGAATCATTATATACAAATTGTAGAGAAAGTTCTCATCTTTTCAAAACCGTGTCTCAAAATATAGGTAGCCAGCAGTGATTTTCTCAATATTTTTGTCAATAAAAAACGCGAAAACACGACTTTTTCGATTCGTTTTGGGGCTAGCAGACAACAACCCAGCTAACTTGACCCATGTTACTGCGCAAACACTCAATTGACTAGCGTGTTACCCGAGGGAACCTCCATAAATTGTGATTCGATAAGATGGGGTTTTCTTCACTGAATTTTAATGAGGTATGTTTTTTTCACGGCGTTTGGTTGAGTTGTGTTTTTTTCATGGAATTTCACAAATATGTTTTTGATGTGAAATATTTTTAGTAGCGTTTACTATGATGGGCAAACCCATAAAAAACTAGCGTCCATCCGTTCGTCAGAGTGAGTGCCACTTTCAAACGAGTAATAGCCAAAACGAAAAACCAAATTAGAAACAAAAAAATCAAGAAAAAAAAATCATTAATGCTCAAGAAACTAATCTAATTACTTATTTTTCTGAGTTTTCTTTTTGTTTCTTGATTTTTTAGTTTCTAGTTTGGTTTTTTGTTTTTATTATTGCTTGTTTGATTCATGTTTTTGGATTTGTTTTTCGTTTTTTTAGTTTTTTAGTTTTTACATATTTGATTTTATCTATTATTACTTATTTGAATGATTAATTTTCTTTTTTTTATTTTATTTATCTTTGAATTTTTCCATACAGTTTTTCACTACTTTTTTTCCTTAAGAACCAGCTATTTATAATGTTAATCTTTTGTTTTAGATCGAACTTTTTCCGCTTTCCAGATATTTTTCAACTCTATTGAGCGAAATTTTTAATTGAACTAACTGACTAAATAACGTTCACAATGAAATCTTTCTTAACGGATCGTATCTGTTTATAATGGCATAATTCTAACTCATTCATAATAAATAAGTACATCTTATACAATATGTCAAACTAGCGCTGTTCTCGCTTGCTAACGCTCGATCGGGTGAATGGAGTTTGTGTTAGACATTTTGCGGGACCAAGAATTGTTCGATAATTTTTGGAAAGCACTGTTGGTATTATTAGCTAGAGAAATATGAGATTAAAATCTTTGCAAGAAATTGTACGGGAGCTATAGTTTTTTTAAAACAATATTATAATTGTTGTATAAAATATTACAATTGGCGTTATTAGCAAATGAAAAGAATGCGTTTTATGGTGCATTTTTGTTAAATTTTAATAATGTAATGATTTCTAAATAAAATAGTAGCCATAGTAGCCATAGGGGCCATAGGGGACACTTTTCGGCCCAGCTAGTAGGACCCTCGCTGCGCTCGGGCCCTAAACTACGCCGTGCCAAAAAGTGTTACTTATGGCCCTTGTATCGAACAACATTTTATAGTACCGTGCAAAGTTCACATTTATGCCCCCTTTTCCGAGCCATGGTGCCAGAATGTGCGACTTATGCCACCGAAAAGCGTGCCATAAATGTGAACTTATGCCACACAGTGCTATAAAATGTTTTTTTCAATGACAAAATATTGATTTAATTGTACCTAGTTAAATTTATTCACTTTACTTATATTTAAATATGTTGTTATGTTTTAATGTGATATTTGTAAAATAATTGTGTTATATACTAGTTATCGTATTAGATAGCGGATATAATGATAATGTTAGGAATGATACATCTCATTCATTTTCTTACTATTTAACAATATTTAATATAATAATTACAAATTTTTTATATTTCACAAACTATGACATAGGACATTTATTTACGTATAATACAAATGAGTCTTAAGTTTCGAACGTACAACATGAACGAAAAATCGAAAATTTTCAAAATCGTTTCTGATCTATAAAATTACTCCCACATCATCAAAAGATTAAGAACTAATAATAATAATGCATAAACAATGATAATTTTTCATAAAACTGACTTTTAAAAAGTTGTGAAAAATATTTCAAGACCATTATTTAAAAAAAATTTCGATTTACATCTTCAAAGTTCTGTCAAATTTTTCAGAGATCTTTCCGAGCAATGAAACTTTACTGGGACATTGGTTAGGTATCAATGAGAAAATAAATCATATTAGATCAAAATAACTTTTCATACCACTGGCCCGAAAGTGACTACTTTCCGGCTGCTGCGCAAACCGGGAAGAACTATTTTCGGGCCACGGGGTATGAAAAATAGTATACAGGCCTAAGCCGCGAAAACAGAAAGCCTCGGGGCACGAGTTCTGTCCAAAATGCGGGGTTGAAATCAACTATTTACAGCGAGGTTGAGATGGTGAAAAGCTTCATTTAATTTTTAGATACCTTGCAGATGTACATTAGCCTGATACTTATCATTTGAGAGATAACTGCGAAGTATTTTTAACAGGTCTACCGACTAACCTCGCTGATGAAGAGATGTTAGACAGTAACTTCTCGGTGATCGTCTTTAAAAATCGCACACACCTAATAACAAAATCAAGGAATTGCCACTAACATCAATAAAAAGCATAAAACTCATTCGCTGGTTTTTTAAATGCTCTTCACCAAATATCCGTGATTGCTTTATTTCTCAGTCCCAAACTTTCATCCATTACTTCTTAAACCCTGTACAGCTTAGGTGGTGATACTAAGTTACCTTTTCGCTTATTGTGACCCAAAAAAGTGTGTCTTCCTCTCAGTAAAACTTAGATCATTCATATCTAATCTGAGTTACTACCAATAAGGTCAGAAGAAAATTAGACTCACTTTTCACACGACAATAAATGGTCATTCTTTACTTAATATTTTTCACCACTTATCTTTCTCATCATTATCAATGCACCAGTAATTCATGCAACATATCTACTTAATCGCAAAACTATGTTGTACTACATTAAAATTCATTATACAATTTTTGTTGATGTTATTTATTATTATAAGCAACTAGTACGAATATTATTGATATTAGAAATCACTATTATTGATATGTCCATAATTCTGTATATTATTTGTATATAATTTTATAATTTATAATTCAACTTACAAATGTGCAGATGGGGGTCGCAAATCAAATCAAATAAAATCTCTCTCTCTTTCTCTCTATAATCACAAAATGTACCTTGGTCTATTAGTTTATAACTTTTAGCAGAAATAAACTTTTTTGATAAAAATTATCAACACTATGCGACTTATAATACTTTGCTTTTATATAGTTTTAAGGAACTTCTAAGGAAAATTGGTTACGAATTGGAGCATATGTTTTTCAATTGTCTTTTTGTGGTACTTCATTGAGATTCTAATCTAATCGAATGGAATCTTTCTCTCGCTTTGGAAATAAATCTGTAAATCTTTTCCACTTGATCTCTATGCTTATGATAATCATTTACTGTCACTAAAATATCGATATAGTTATATGAAATAAAAAGTAAAAATATATATAATGTTATGTAATTCATTATTACTAATATATCAAGCAATACGTTGTTAGTAAATTTTATATTTTGATTTTCAGGGACGATCATGGAAATCACTTGTGGAATGCGAATTGATGATTCAAAATGTGTCTTGAAGATTATAATATCTCTTCGATAGTTATTTAAATGAATTAGCAATATTTGTTATTATTCTCACAATTTTTACGGTCATCTTTTATTAAAATTCAATTTAAATTTGAAAATCAAGACGAAAAATAATAACCTTTAATGAAAATAAATACGCTTAATACTCAATATTTGATTATAAAATTTTTATTTCACATATTAACTATTGGAATTACTTATCTTCTATTTATTTATGTTGCTGTACACAGACGTGAAAACTGCTTTCGTATTCTCTACCTGAATTACATGGTAATTTTACTAAAATAAATTTTTTATCCTTATGCATTAGGATTTTATAGCACTGCGTGGCATAAGTTCACATTTATGGCACGCTTTTCGGTGGCATAAGTCGCACATTCTGGCACCGTGGCGTTCGCATCACACTCGCATACACGCTTGTGCGCTAATCTCACTTTGCGGTACCAGAAAGTGCAACTTATGCATCGGTAAAGGGGGCATAAATGTGAACTTGGCCCAGTGCTATAAAACGTTGTTCGATACTCGTCCCACGGGGACACTTTCCGGCCCAGTTATTAGGACCCTCACTGCGCTCGGGCTCTAAACTATGTCGTGTCAAAAAGTGCTACTTATGGCTTTTTTATGGTAAAGTACTATTACTTATTTCTTGAATGGCATAGAACTTCGATTTCTAATTGATTTTTTTCTCATTCAATACATACATCACTAGGAATACATCACTGGGATTTTCGAAAATCGATTTTTTTATTTTTAGCCATAGGGGCCATAGGGGACACTTTTCGGCCCAGCTATTAGGACCCTTGCTGCGCTCGGGCCCTAAACTACGCCGTGCCCAAAAGTGTTACTTATGGCCCTTGTATCGAAAAATAATATTACTTATTTCTTTAATGGCATAGAACTTCGATTTCTAATTGATTTTTTCTCATTCAATACATACATCACTAGGAATACATCACTGGGATTTTCGAAAATCGATTTTTTTATTTTTACCTAAAAAGCCTTCTTTAACTGTGTAGAATAAAACACAATTAGTTTATAGGATAAGAATAATTTTGATGTGTTTTATTTTTAATTTTAATACGAAAGCTAAATGTCCATGAAAAAGTTAAAACGTGTTTTTCTCAAAACAACTTTTTTTTTTAAATACTACATACTGCACCAAAAATTACTATGTTACATAACAAAAGTTAATATATATCGACTCTGGGGCTCTTTTCCTAGAGAACATGGCAATATTTGCTAGCGAATGTGTTGATATTTAGTATAGTATTTCTCTCCGTGTAGAAAAAAAGTCATACTTTTTCTGTGTTGTAATTTTTTTCATTTACTATATTATACAATATTATAATACATATGGGGTGTTAATATATTTATTTATTTACATAGTACATTATCCTCAAACTAGTGCATCCAAAAATAGTCATTTATTTATGGCACTAAATGGACGATCCTCTATAAATTCAATCTTCCATGAAGTATTCTGCTTATGCTCCAGTTTACTGTATGTGAGTGGACAATGATCCATGATTGCAGACTTCCATGAAATCTTGCTCATGCTCTATTTCGTCATATGTAAATGGTTGCGATATTTTTATCGTAGGCTCCATTGCAAAATTATTTTTCAAACCATCAGGGCTTGGATAATTATGCGAATAGGTGATTATGTCATCATCAACTTGTCTGTCGGTCAACAATGTCAACAATTGACATTGTTGATTGTAATCTCAGAGTATATCCTGAGTCCTGGGAACTTAAAAAAAAAATTTTCATTTAAAAAAAAAAAACAAAAAAATTTTTGTTCATTGATATTTATTTTGAATACCTGATAATATTATTTATTTCACTACTGTTTTTTATTATGTCAGGTCAGAAACAATAAAACCTTTTATTTGCTTAAATTTGCTGTGTGGAAAGGATTCAGTGAATGATCGTTAACAAGAATTTTATTCGATAAAAAATATAGTATTTGTTCAACTAATAAAACATCATTAAGTATAGTACAATGTTGAATATATAAAAATAAATAAACAAAGTCGTATCAAAATATAATTTTACGTAGAAAAACTCGCTATTAGCTTCGAGTCTTTTTATAGATTGATTTGTCGGACTCACCGAGCTTGAAACGAAAAACGTCAGAATGTGGCTCCCATGCAAGCCTAAGCACGGAGTATCCGAGCCCAACTTTCAGCTCCTTCGCTTCCTTGGCAAGCGAAGAAGGTTCAAACGAACTCAGTAATTTCGAGTCGTTCGTCATCCACTTAGCCAAGCAGAATCTTCCCGACGCAAGCAAGGAGTTTAATTAATCACGCTTATTTACGGCTGTTTTCACGTCAAAAGCTCCGGACAATACATGTTCACATGACTAGATTCGTAAACATGCACGTGGCATCGCGCCAGCGTGCGAGGCTGGCGAGCCAAAGGTTCGGTGTTCGATCCCGCTTGGGGTCGAAGTTTTTTCGTTTTTATTTCTTACTTTTTTATTTTTTAATAATAACTTATTTAACTACATAACTTCTAAACTACTTGACTTTAAACCTAATTGAGGATAAACACTCGCAATTGATCTTCACAGACGGTAGCAAAAGTACAAATAGCCCATCGGTAGGTTTTGCAGTGGTTTGCCAAGAGCTGGATCTGAGCGAGTCTGTCACATGCCGTGAACAAATGTCAGTATTACAGCCGAATGCGCGGCTATAAATCGGGCGCTGGAAATTATTGCGAATAAAAGGCTAAATAAGACAGCAATCTTCACTGATTCCCTTAAAGTCCAGTGCAGATAGATATTTTCTGGCAAAAATTACTAACAGCAAGCGGCCTACACCACCTTGTAGAGGGTGTCCGTGAGAACATGTGGGTGAGTTTTACCACCATTTGGACTTCTCTACGTGATAAGAACTACTTTTGTGCAAAATTTCGTTTCTTAAATCCAAAAATTGAGGGAGCTGTGAATTTTTGAAAATTTGGCCAAAAACCACGTTTTTCATTCAGTAAAAAAAGTTCAAGTTCAATAAAGCGGCAGCGGAAGATTGCTTTTAGGTAAGGTAATTCTTCGCCACCAACTATGGTCAGTGGCAAAGAGAGATAATTGGTGAGAGTCGATGGGTTGGCTGGGCATGGTCTTGTGACGTCCTACGCAGCTAGTTACGTCTCCTTTTCAAAGCAGGTGCCAACGCATCATACCAACTATGCCCGCGCCAGTACTGTTCTTTACCATCCTTTGCCATAATCTACTTTACCATAGTCTACCTTACCATCAATCTGCTTTACCCTACACTGTTTTAACTCTATTATAATTAGTAATTATTTTTAATAAATAAATTAGTGTAATCTAATAGAAATGCACTGAACTAACTACTCTACCTTACAATGTAAATATTTATCAACAATTTTTGTGTAAAACAGACGAAACAAACTTTACGCAGAAAAATGTCACCAAACCACTAATCCGCTAATCCCCAGTTTACGCACCTAGCAGGGAGTTCCCACTTACACCTAACATCCATACCACAACCTTTACTTATAATAAAAATATAATATTAACAATAGGAAAACAAGTAAAAGGATCGCCATGTGCATCCATATGGCGAACTTTTAATTGTTTTAAAATCATTAATAAAGCATTTACAACAGTTAAAAATAGTGCGCTGGTATAATACTATTAGATATAAAAACAGTACGAACCGTCCACCATTGTTAGTTATAAACAATTAAGCATATTAGTTATGCATGACTCGGCGTAACCTGAAAAACTGCCGAGTCATCACCAAAATATACACTTTTACACAACGGTTTAAAAACTTAAAACATCACTTGAACACATTTAAAATTATGCCTTCGTCTCAAGTTAAATATATCCAGACCAATGACCATAAATGATAATAAACAAATTAGGTGTATTAGTTATGATGACTCAACGTAATTTCGAAACTGCCGAGTCATCATACAACGAACACTACTACTCATACGAATGTTTAAAACTACGTTATAGCCTAAAATATTAATTGAATCACTTTACCTTATTTAACTTATATGTACCAAAACACATTTACAACACTTCTATCAAAAAACATTTTTATAAACAATACTTTATTTATTTATCACTATTTATACAAGTCGTTCACCATTGTAATTTTCACTTCACTGTATAGTATTGTATAACAAAACACTTGTAACACCATAGCGCAATTTGTATTACAATTTTAAGTTGATATTTTAATCATTGTAGTAGTTATTTAAGATTTTTAATAAACACACCTTGCCACGGCGCCGATTCTAACGGTCTGAAACGACGGTTGCTCGTCCCCACTTTTGGCCCTCGGCCAGAAGCATATAATACGGGGTCTCCTCAGAGGCAAGTTTAGTTCACTCTCCAAGTCGAACAAGGCAGTACCAAGCATTCAATAGGTCCCTCAGCACTTATTGCACGCTCTGTCATAATTCGCTAGAGAAAGTACATCACGGACTCGTTTAGCTCGGCGCCGTAGAAATTGTAGCACCAGTAAGTTCGGAGTTACGATTATTTATTCGCCTAGCTATCCAACCTGATATAAATCGCAAAGGTCCTTCAGCATCTTTGCGATAAAATCACTACCTGTTAGTTGCAAAGGTCCCTCAGTACCGTTGCAACAACAACACTAACATATTGCAGAGGTCCTACAGTACCACTACAATATCGTATACACTCAATCTATTGCAAAGGTCCCTCAGTACTTCTGCAATAGAACTTACATCTAAATTGTCGCAAAGGTCCCTCAGTACCGTTGCAACAACAATACTAATACATTGTAGAGGTCCTACAGTACCACTACAATATCGTATACACTCAATCTATTGCAAAGGTCCCTCAGTACTTCTGCAATAGAACTTACATCTAAATTGTCGCAAAGGTCCCTCAGTACCGTTGCAACAACAATACTAATACATTGTAGAGGTCCTACAGTACCACTACAATATTGTATACTCTCAATCTACTGCAAAGGTCCCTCAGTACTTTTGCAATAGAACCTATCACTGATTGTTGCAAAGGTCCTTTCAGCACCTTTGTAACAACATCACAAAATAATAGTAGAGGTCCCTCAGTACCACTATTTTCAAAAATTGCAGAGGTCTTTCAGTACCTCTGTAGTTATAAACAATATCCATTAATTGCAAAGGTCCTTCAGCACCTTTACGATTAAACATACTCCTTATCGTAAAAGGTCCTCCAGCACCTTTAACGATTAGGATCTGTGCATTACTTATTACGACGGTCCCTCAGTACCTTCGTAAGATTTTGACATTAACTTAATTCCTTACGAACAGAACTTTAAGCTATTGGGGTCGAACCCAGGCTTTGAAGGCGCGTTAACCAGTTATATTGGACCTAAGGTCACAGTCTGAGATTGCAGTCGCTGGTCAAACTTGAAGTTTGCAGTTATGTACTTTTGAAGAGTACATTGAAAAGTGAAAATCCTGAAAGTTTCAACCCTCTAGCAGCAAGGGTCCTAATAGCTGGGCTGAAAAGTGTCCCCTATGGCCCGAGTATCGAACAACGTTTTATAGCACTGGGCCAAGTTCACATTTATGCCCCCTTTTCCGATGCATAAGTCGCACTTTCTGGTAGCGCGAAGTGAGGTTAGCGCACGAGCGTATGCGAGTGTGATGCGAACGCAGCGGTGCCAGAATCTGCGACTTATGCCACCGAAAACCTAACTTTACTTCCGACTTTGCCCACTAGAGGCGCGCTTGCGGCTCGCGTCGATCGTATCTCGTGATGCAAGCCTAATCGGCCGAGTCAATATGGTGGCTGCGCGCGCGTTCTATGCCACGGCGGCGAGTGCACCGACGCGACGTGGCACTCACGCACTGATCCCGGTTCGTGTTCTGCCGCGGGCGATCTGCCCTGATGCTACCGGCCCGGATGTCGAACGTAACACACGCACATCAATACTTTGCTCGCAGCGCATACAAGCATACAAGCCCCCGACCCAGCAGTCGTGTCGACCAAGAACCGAGATAAGAATCTAATAAACTAACTCCAAATCTTCGGCGCCTCGACGTTGGATCGGCTCCGCTTCTCGGCTGCAACTTGGCCCTCGTCCGGGCGTCGACAATCTACGTGCGATGGCGAGATCTTATGCCCACGCCTGGGCGACGATGTCAGACTCTTTATGCACTTGTGCAGTGGCTTGCACCGGCCCGACTGGGCGAAACTTGCTTCACGGGTGAACTGCTTCACGAGCACACACGAAAATAAACACGTCCATCTGGGCGAAACTTGCCTCGCGGGCGACAGCCTTGGCGAGCACGTACAAAACAAACAAGTCCTTCTGGGCGACAAGATACACAGGTTTCACGTCGGCCTCTTATCTGCCGTCTCCTACGAGCACAAACACCGGAACTAGATTTGCAACTCGTACTCTGTCTTCGCTATAACCTCGAAACTATTCACTGCTGTCCGAAATTGCACACGTCTAAACTTGCTGCGTGCTCGAACTGATCTGCTGCGATCTATTGCGCGTCGGCCGGTCTGCTGTCGCGCCGCTATCCGTCTCTCTCGCACACATACGCCGTCGCACGTGCCGAAGAGTCATTGCTCGCTGCTGTTACGGCTCAGCCGTGAATTCTTCAATTAATCGCGCAGGTTGCGCGGAGTCGGCGGTGCACGAAACGGAGTCAGCCATGTCAGCTATGCGTCGATAAGGCAGAGAGTCGGTGAGTTCGATTCCCGACGAACGTGATGAATCGCGAAGGAAATGCACGCGTCGATCTTGTTATCAGGGTGATGGAGGAGCCACGAGCAAGCAGCAAAACTTGGTTGTAGAGGAGATTTGACGTTGCCTCAACCTTTACAAGGAGGACTTACGTCGGGAGAGGTCACGCCGACGAAGTACGTGTACGTGCTCTGCTCGTTCGAGTGTCAAAGCGGAGCTTGCAAGGCGGGTCGTCGACCTGTAGGTCGTGAGACTCGGAAGCGCGACTCTTTCCTTTCAGTGATCTCGCTCGCGGCAGGGGTCAAAAGGACATCCGCCCATGTTGACACCTGAACGTGAGGTCGACTGAAGAGAGGGCAGAGGGGTTACCGGCGCTTGAACGACGGAGTTCCGCACCGAGATATTCTCCCGTGTACGAAGCGGCGGCGACAAACGACTGTGGTATCCTCGTTCAAAAGCTGCATTTAATGGCAGCGTAAGAGACTAAGTTCGAATTTAGCTTCTCCGGCTATGTTCATTTGAACCGCCAGCGGCTATGTTCGATTAGCGTAAATGCAGCTAAGTCCAATTAATTGAAATGCAGCTATGTGCCATTAATGCGTCTACGACTAAGTGCGTATTCGAGTCTCGCATTAAATACTTGAACTTACGCGCCTAAATTGTTGGACTCATCTTTGTTCCCTGCGCGTGCGTCGCAAAGAGGACAATCTTTATTTTTTGCGAGCGCGGATTTTGTTCTGGATCGTGCTGCACTAAGCACCTCGACGCGACGATAAGTCCTTTTTCTAATACGCGATCATAAATCTAATTTTTCTGCCTAGTGATAATTTAATAAAGTATAATTGAATTAAGATTTGATATTTCTATTAAATAAAGTGCACTATAGTTACTTAACAACAGTGTCTTATGTTTATTGTGTGTGTGACCACCCCCTCAAATCAAATTTGCGGTAAAGACAACACTCTATTGTGGCTCCGGCTTATCTAAAAGTCGAGTCATCAACATTTTTGGTAGCGTGGTTGTTGGTGAATTATCGTGAATTTATTTAAACAAAAAGTGAACGTTCTAAGTTGTCGCCGCGACAAGAATCGGTCAAGGTCAAATCGTACTATGCACTAAACAAGAAGAAAAATTGGTTCGAGAAGCTTCTCGAGACTCGCAGTACACAGATCAGGTACACATCGCATTCCTCGCGACGCTTGTTGCTCGCTGTTACAGCGAGATGAGTATGTGCCCTAAATTCGCACTCGAAGCTGAGTCGATAACATCACTGCTTAACCATGCTGACAGCCAAGGAAGTCGTCGCGATGCAAGTGGAACTTGCAAAAAACATCACCAATTTCCTGGTTAATTCAATTAATAAGTTAGGTCCAGACAAACGCACACTCGTTCACTTCGAAGCTCGAGAAACGCTACTTGAAAAGTACTGGGACTCATTTTGTTGTCATCACAATGTAATTTGTAACGGTTTCCGTGACCGTTACTAAATTTGAGATGGATCCTAGGCGATGGTCCAACCTAGGAAGAAGTTAACGGGAAAGGGTTGGCAAATTACAATTAATAACAAACAATAATTAGATTTATTTGTGGCTTGTGTCGTTAACAAGGCACGCAGCAGCGCAATTGCGATCACACACTCTGTCATACAGGACGCGATTGCACAAGCATTGAGAGGGCTTGGTACTCGAGAGGTACTTACACGCCCGCGCACGCCCTGGCCGTCGCTGGCCGCTTGTCGTCGCCTTGGTCAAATATGGCCCCCTCGTCCTGCTCGTGCCGTTGGTCCGTGCACGCGGCACGCAAGAAGTAAACGTCAGTCCGTTGCCGCACACAAGTCAACGCATGGAGATCCGGCCCGCGAAACCGCTTCACGTGTCCCGACAATCAATCACGTCCGAAGGCGTACGCGCGAGTCCAAGTCGTACGTACCGCACGCACCCGCGACATTCGGCGCTACTCGTTCACGCTAGTCCGGGTCGTGCATCAGGGTGTCCTTGCGACGTACGGCGCGATAAATTTACGCCCGACGCGACTTCTCACGATTCCGGGACCACGTCGATGTGGTCTTTTCAACGTCCGAAAACGATCTCGCCGCGCGACTCACATTCGCGTGACTCACAGGAGCGAATTGGTAACGTGACCAATTCGTCACCCCTGCTTCAAAATAGTCGATGGCATCATGCGTTTCGCGACACGCAGTATCCCCCCTCACACATACTCGCATTCATGCATCTCGCTGCTACTTCTGCGTGGAAAACACATAGTTCAAATGGTATATTTCACATTAGTATGGCTGAGGTGGCGAGAGAGCTGTGACGACGTAACGCGACCGTCACAAATTATACCCTACCTCGCTGACATCGCGGATTTGCCCTACGTAACGGAGGGCACATACGCCAAGGTAGAGGAAGAATATTTAACTGCTAGAGCAGTGATTCGAGCGAAAATTAATGAATTAACTGTTGCGCCGAGACCGAATTCAGGCACGCCGACCGTAAACGTCCCGTCATCTAGTCAACAGAGCTTACTACCATCTCTTCCGAAGATTCAATTGCCGACCTTCTCCGGCAAACAAGAAGATTGGGAATCGTTCAAGCATAGATTTACAGCATTGATAATAAGTCAACAATCGATGTCTCCAGTAACAAAGCTGCAACACTTGCTTAGCTCACTGTAGGGGGACGCAGAGCATCGCGTAAAAGGACTGCTCATCATCGATTCGAACTTCAACGTGGCTTGGGATCGAATAGTCCGGAGGTATGACAATTTGAACATACGCTTGTCAACTCACCTCGAGGCATTGATTACGCTGCCAAGCGTCCTTAATCGCAATGCCCGCCACTTGGCTTCACTGATACACAAAGCTGAGGAGACGGTGCAAGCTCTTCGCGACTTGCAGTGCTATGAAGAAGAAAAGAGTCACTTCATAGTACACTGCCTACTACGCAAATTGGATGTTTCAACCAAAGAGGCTTGGAACGTATTGCGCGAAGGAAAGAATGACTTCCCCTCCTACAAGGACCTGCTGTGCTTTCTTGAACGAAGACTTCGGACACTCGAGCAGACACAATCATCGTCGTTGCAGAGCGACACACGTTAACCCACCAAAGTCTGGTACAGTCACCGCAAACACTGCAAGCACGTCACCAAACAAGACACCGAGTAAGTGTCCCCACTGTAATGGCGATCACGCTCTTTATTTGTGCCCTCAATTTGAATCTCTATCTGTATCTGAACGATACAAGTGCATTTCAAAGCTCGGCCTGTGCCGAAACTGTTTTGCCCGTTCTCATCGAGTGGCGGAGTGCACCTCGAAATTTTCTTGCAAACAGTGCCGTCAAAAGCATCACACGAAGCTACATAGAAACGACGCCCGAAGCCAATCCAACCACTCGGAGAACAGGAGCAATGGCCAAGACGGATCATCGACTGCAGAAGAAAATGACACTGTCTCGGTATATACTACTCAAGCTGGAAGGACTGTCTTGATGGCAACTCAAAATCATCTCAGACTCTGGCCAAAGCCGAAGCGTGCGAGCCCTCATCGATCCTGCTGCTGAAGCCTCTTTCGTAACTGAACGACTTGTTAATTATTTATCTCTGAATAAGTCTCGAATCTCAACAAACTTCATCGGAGTCGGCGCTCAAGCTCAAACAACGGCTCGATCCAGTGTGCAGTTCACAGTTGGCTCTCTCGTCGAAAGCTCCTGCAGCATTCGCGTCCCAGCGCTCGTTGTAAATGAGATCACCGACAAATTACCAGGACGTCAAGTCCTGTCAGGAAATTACCCACATCTTGATGGTCTAAAATTGGCAGACCCGCACTATGGCAAGCCCCGCAAAGTGGATCTGCTGCTGGGAGCAGACAACTTTCCAGAAATCATACGGCCAGGCCTGCAACTCGGCCCTGCCGGGACTCCTGCGGCGTAGCAGTCGATCTTCGGGTGGCTGCTGACAGGCCCAGCTGGGCTCACTGACGAAAATGCATCGACAGCGGTAACGGCTTTCCACATACGCACCGAGCCATCTATCAGTCAAGCACTCCAAAAATTCTGGGAGATTAAGGAGATACCCGCAACAAGATTTCTCACCCCCGAAGAGCAGTTCTGTGAGAAGCTCTACCTCGATACCGTCTGTCGCCGCGAAGACGGTAGGTTTGTTATTCGACTGCCGTTGCGCTCCCCCGAACCTATTGTCGCCACCCGCGAGATTGCCGCTGCCAGTCTCATACGCTCAGAAAAACAGCAATCCCGTAATGCTGAACTAAATAGTGCTTATATAAAGTTCATGGAAGAATACAAGGCCATCGGACATATGCGCCTCGCCACCAATCAAGAGATTCACGACGCGCAGTATTACATGCCGCATCACGGCGTCTTGAAGCCAGACTCGAAGAAACTGCGAGTAGTTTTCAACGCATCGCAAAAGGGTAGCAAAGGCAAGTCGTTGAACGACTATTTACTCCCGGGACCAAAACTTCAAGGCGACATAACTCTCATTCTTACCAAATGGAGGTTCTTCAAACTTGCCTTTACAGCGGATATCGTCAAGATGTTTCGTCAATTCGACGTCCACGAATCAGACCTCCGCTATCAACACATTTTATGGAGAGCGGACCCTGCACAGCCGATGCAAGATTTTTGTCTCACCACAGTCACATACGGCATCGCTGCTGCACCGTTTTTGTCAAATCACACGATGCTGCAACTAGCACACGAAGGCGAATCTACGCACCCCGAAGCTGCACAGATAATTCGACAGCAAACATACGTCGACGACGCGTTTGCCGGCGCCGACTCGATTGAAAAGGCACTAATGGTAAAGGAACACTCAGTCAATCACCAAAGTGATAAAGCTCCCTTTGAAGCCAAAAGATGAAGAAGAAGACGACTCCAGTGCAGCACTAGACGACCAGAAGCAGTTCGACCTGATTTACAAGAGTCTGAACTGCCACCATCATACCAAATTACCTCTTTGATAATAATTGTACGTACCAAATTTATAACCTATACTTATATACTATGTGATACACTTGTACTCATTATGTACTTATTGTATTTGCTATATTATTTACTATGATTTCGGTATTATTTTGTTGCTGCTGGCGACAGCTCAAATCAAATTCGCGGTAAAGACAACTCTCTATTGTTGCTCCGGCTTAGCTAAAAGGCGAGTCGTCAACAGTGCGATTAATGCGTTCGCAACTAAGTGTCATTAATGCATCAGAGCTTAAGTACATTTAATGCTTCTGCGGCTAAGTTCGAATTTTGACTCTCTGCTAACAGAATAACGCCGGGATATCCTCCGTACGTTAGACTAAGTCCAAAAGTTAAAATTGCACACAAAGCTGAGAGTGAATGTTGCTAGGCAGAGACTGTGAAGCAAAATGCAATGCGGCTCCGAAAGTCCGCTCCTTTTATACCGGAGTCCCGGCTGAGCTGAGGGGTAGGTAGAGGAGAGCAGCTGATCAGACCGCTGGCCGCAGACAGCAGTTAGCTGCTACGTTGCTCCGGAGAAGGAGAGGGGGACTCACGTCATAACTGCGACCGTTATACACGCGACTATACTCGCTCGTCGAACTATCGACTCGCCTCAACTAAGGCTACTTGTCCTTACGTGACAAGTGTTCGTCGGAAGCCTCACGACATCTCGGCATATAAGCCCATCACATACTCCGATCGAACTCGACCTGCACGAGCTCGCCCCCACTTGGACGCGTGCTTCGTCGGAGCTCCGACTTTGCGGCCATCAAGCTTATCTGCCGTGCGGCCACACTTACTCGTTGGTAATACAGAGACCCTCGCATTAGTGCTTTACGGAGTCGTAAGGTATCGCTGCCGGTGGAGGCTAGACTGCTACCAACGCAGAAGCCGAGCTTATCACACTGCTGTTATTACCCAGTAACGAGAACGGAGTCATGCGTGCTGCGTTCACTGCTGGTATGCGCAGTTGCCGATTCCTGGGGTGGGGTCGCTCCTCGATGAACGCGTGGAAACGCGAAAAAGCTGTGGCGTCTCTCCCTCGTGATGATGTCGCTTCCGAAGGAGGAAAATAATGACCTCAATGAGGTGGGCAGCCGTTGCCTCGACTCTCACGAAGAGGGCTTACGTCGGGGGAGGTCACGTCAACGAAGTACAACGACCTCGTTGCTACTCGTTGTGCACGTGCTCCGCTCGTTCGAATTGCAAGTCGGAGCTTACAAGGGGAGGTCGGTGACCTGCGGGCTGTGAAACGCCGGTGGCGCGAATCTTTCCTCTAGACGATCTTGCTCGTGCCGAGAGTCAAAAGGACATCCGCCAAAGTTGATACCCGAACACGAGGTTGACCGAAAAGAGGGGAAGAGGGAACTTCGGCACTCAACCGTCAGAGTCTCGCGCCGGGATATTCTCCCGTGCACGATGCAATGTCGATGAGCGGCTGTGATAATCTCGTTCGAAGGACTATGTTCTGTAATTAGTTCAGGGGCTAAGTCCGCTACGTAGCTCAGAGACTAAGTTCAGTTATCACTCCAGAGACTAAGTTCAATTATTACTTCTGAGACTAAATTAGTTGGGCAGAGCTTTGGTGGTGCTCGGTCGGTCGTTCGAAACGAATACGAGTGCGGCTTGGATGTTCCTCTCCTTTTATACTCGCGGTCAGGGGGAGAAAAGTGGGAGAGAAAGCGAAAGAAGGGAAAAGAAAAGAGGGGGAAAAAAGGGGGGCGGTCAACACGGGCCACCGTGGGCTCGATCGGCGGCTCTGTTGCTTTGATCTGTGACTTGTCGGTCAGCCGATCTTATTGGCACGTGCCGCCGCGAGTCTGATTGTCGGTTCTACTGTTTTGATCTATGGCTCGCGGGTCGGCCGATTTCTGGAAAGCGGGGGCAGGTCGCGGCAGTGGCCCGTTTCGCCGGGTCGGACCTGCGTTGTTGTTGTTGTTGTTAAGTTAGCTTTCGCGGGTAGGCCTGCTTGCGGCGGCCGTTACTCTGAATGTATCGCCTGATGCGTTTCACCACCCTATGCATAGGTTTGTCGTTGCTCCGGAGGAGCTGTGCGTCGCTCAACTTCGTAATTATCGATAAGCATTTGTGCCGCTCAACGTAGAGGCTTTTCGTTGCCTCGAATGAGCCGTTCGTCGCTTAACTTCGCTATTTTCGATGAGCAGTGCGTCGCTCGACGTAAAGACTGTTTTTATAGTTGCGCTGAGCTGCTCCGAAAACGGAGCTGAGCATCGCCCGTCCAAGCGTCCATCGTACTTCCTGGGTGCTCTGGCAGATGGCGTTGCTGCACGGAGGCCAGCTTATTACACTGCTGTTGTCGTCGCGCGGACCTGCAAGTCGCGAAAAACATACACGCACACACACATGCTCGCGCGAGGTATGCGAGAATTCGCGGCTCGCTGCTCACCTACCTTGTGCCCCGTCAAAATATATACGACTATATGAAACTTAAAAAGGAAAGATTCGACACATCCAACTTTGATGAGGGAAACCCATATGGTATTGAACAATTAAATAATAAAGAAGTTTGATTGATGAAAGATGAGCGTGGGGGTAAAATAATGCTAGAATTTGTAAGTTTAAAGGCTAAGGCATACTATTGTAAATATGAGGGTGGTGATGATGTTAAAAAAGCAAAGGGCGTCAGCAGAAGCTTTGTTAAAAAAAACCGTCACAGTTGATCACTATCGTTCATGTCTTTTTGATAATGAAATAATCTCTCGAAATCAATATACATTTAGATTTGAACAACATACATTTGTTCGTTGTAAAGCGCGTTTGGTGCCGATTTTGAATGATCACGTGAGGGTTTTCAACTGTGTAGTGGAGGTTATTACGGCAGTTGATTGTGCCATTTCGCCCAAACGTAGACTCAGATCGCCTAAGCTTCGCCTCGGACACTAATTACACGTAACCTGAGACTTTTCTGTTTTTAGCGGCCTAGGTCAGTAATATACTATAACGAATATTTTAGTTACGCGCAACATTTTCGTACTTTTATTAATTTTTTTCTATTCTAGAAATTATTCCAGGTATATAATCCCACTAGTTTAAATAATACGCCCAAACTAGTTGATTTTTTTGAAAATTTTCGCTAGGCAATACAATATTTGGAGATTCATTCGCATGTTCATGAATAAGATACACATATTGCGAATTGTAATTTCTTGAAACAAGAGGGAATCGGCGCTTCTACTTGCTGAAAATGAACGCGTGAGAGTAAAAAAGAATTAAAGGCAAAATCAGAAGTAAAATATTAACAGGAACTTTATTGATGTTACACTTTTCAGTATTCAAAGAGGAATGAACAAAACATCGCTCACCGAAAAACCAAACGAAAATTAAACAAAACAAAAACCTCACAATCACCATGGTGATGCGGCCTAGCGTCCGTGCGCAAGCCTCTATGCTTGCGCACCCCGCGATCTTCACCTTTTATAGGACTTTGTCCAGTGGTGAGGCAGATGCATTCGCCCAAGCCTTTATGCTTGAACAACGCGGCCTCCGAACGCTAGATCGTTCGTTTACACTCCCCCCTACAAAATTACCAAATTTTGTATACAACACATTTTACTTAAACACATAAACATATTTTTTTTTTAATAACAAACAATAGTCTTAAGCATACCTTACTAACTTATTGCTAGGACGGACTAAAACACCGTTTGCCGTTTTAACTTCTACCACTCTTACTCTCTTGTCATTACCCGGTAAAACTCGAACAACAACACCCTTTTTCCAGCTATTTCTAGGTGCGTTTTCATCGAAAATTATTACACAATCATTTACTACTAACTGCGGTTGATCTTTTTGCCACTTTTTTCGCTCATGTAAAGTCGGCAAATATTCTTTTAGCCATCTAGACCAAAAAATATCCGCTAAATATTGAGACAATTGCCACTCATGCGGTAGATTAATTTCTTTTTTCGAGTAACGTGGTAAGGGCAATTGACCTGAAGAGGTACCAAAGAAAAAATGATTGGGTGTCAGAGCTTCAGGAACATGAGAATCGGACGAAACATGTGTCAACGGTCTAGAATTTATGCAATGCTCAATTTCCACAAGAACTGTGAGCAAAACCTCCTCTTTAATTGTTTGTTCAGAAAAGACCGCAGCTAGAGCTGTTTTGACGGAACGAATAAGTCTCTCCCATGCTCCCCCCATATTCGACGCAGTCGGTGGATTGAACTTCCATTCAATACCGCGGATAGCTGCATAACCTACTATTTTAGAATTATCTACAGACTTTATTGCTTTCAATAGCTCTTTATTAGCAGAAACAAAATTCGTGCCATTATCCGAATAAATAACAGCTGGAGAACCACGACGACCTGTAAACCTTCGAAGAGCCAAGATTGCTGAGGCCGCGCTCAAAGAACTTGCAAGCTCTATATGCACAGCCCGAACGGTCATGCAGGTAAAAAGCACTCCCCAGCGCTTCTCTGATCTTCTTCCGATTAGCACTTTAATTGGACCAAAATAATCAACTCCACAGTGAGTAAAAGGGCGAAATTTAAACGCTAAACGAGACTTCGGCAGCGCCACCATTCTCGCTTGAAACGGCTTAGCACGCATCAAACGGCATTTACCACAGCGCGACACAATCCCCCTTAATAACCTCCGTAAACCAAGAATGAAAAATCGCTGTCGAACTTCATTTATAACGGCTTCGTGATTACAGTGAAACATCTTTAAATGAAAGTATGTAACGATGAGCCTTGCTACAATTCCTTTTCCATCCAAAATGATCGGGTTGTAGGACAAATCTATGCCTTCTACTTCACTGACTCTACTCTCAGAACAAAGAACTCCATCAAAATCGAGAAACGGTGACAATGATAAAATTCGACTGGACTTGGGCAATTCTTTATTGGATTTTAACGCATTTATCTCGGACGAAAAATAATTATTTTGACAAATAGAAATGATTAATCTTTCCGCAATACACCATCGTTCACATAACGACCGTGGTTTCTTCTTCCAAATGTCTACTGCTTTTAACACTGTGGCAAGAGCCGAAACTAAACGAGTCCAAGATGAAAATCTCTCCGTTTTGATCAAAGGCTCGCGTTTATCGATTACAAAAGTACAAGCTACCTCCGCCCGCGATTCTTTACTAATCTCATCTGAAGCCGTACACAATTTAAACTTATCACAATAGACAAAATGACTTCGTAAAAATTCAGGGCCTCTCACCCACCTACTATCCGGATTTAAAGTGTCTAGCTTATACCTCGTACCATCGTCCGCCACATTGTCCGCTGAAGCCACCCATCGCCACTCATTCACGTCGGAGTTATTTTGAATTTCCCCTAAACGGTTCGTGACAAACGTTTTGAAATCGGTAGGATTTTTACGCAACCAGTACAAAATGGTCATTGAATCAGACCAAAAAAATCTTCGCGAGACTGAAAATTCATGTTCTTGCTCTATGTATTTTGCTAACCTTACAGCGCACACCGCAGCTTGCAACTCTAACCTGGGAATTGTATTGGTACTTTTCGGCGCGACAACCCGACCTTTTGCCATAATAAACGCGACGTGAAATTTATCCTCAGCCACTTGAAATCGCCAATATGCTACAGCTGCGTACGCAGCTGAGCTTGCATCACAGAAAATGTGCAACTCCACAGTTTTAAATTGAGCAATAGGACTCTGATAACAACGGTCTATCGACATCAACTCTATCCTTGGAAAATTTAGAATCCACTCCTTCCACAACACGAACTCATTATCGCCGATAACTTCGTCCCAAGCTACCTTACTCGCCCAGACCTTTTGCATGATTATACGCGCCTGCATAACGTAAGAAAGCAAAAAACCGAGTGGATCGAAAATTGACATGATTATTTGCAAAAACTGTCTTTTTGTTGGCTTTTTTATGCCATTCAAAATGTCTACATCAAATTTAGCTTTATTAAATTTGAAAATCAATTTATCGGACACATTTAACCATCTCATACCCAAAACTTTTTCTACGTTCAACGACGCATTCACTACATTGCCTCCTACGCGCTCGTTAACCTTCCCTGACACGACGTCTCTTAAAGCTGCTTCAGAATTACTAGCCCAGCCGTGCATAACAAAATTCGCATGATTATTAATCTCGATCACTTGCTTTACGATCACATTAGCTTCCTCGCCCGACTCGAAACTATCTAGGTAATCGTCCATGTAGCAGTTTTCTATTAATTTTTGAGACGCGCACGGATACTTCTCTTGAAAGCACATTGCATTTTTATTTTTAATATACAACGCCGAACATGGAGACGATTTCGCGCCGAACAGAAGCACGCGCATCCTATACTCATCCGGCTCTCGTGACCTGTCCGACCCCCTCCAAAGAAACCTCTGCGCATTTCGATCGCTAGAAATGATATTTATCTTCATAAACATATCCTTAATGTCCGAAATGACCGCAACCGAAAATTGACGAAAACGCATCAAAACTCCCGGCAAAGATTTCAAATAATCTGGGCCCTGTAACAGTAAATCATTAAAGCTCGTAGCATTCGCTTTTGCGGCCGCGTCGAAAACTAGCCTTACTCTACCTGGCTTATTAACGTTTGTGACTCCAAAGTGCGGTAAGTAATACACTTGAAATGACCTTAGGTCAAATATAACCTGATAACACCTTTAAAGCCTGGGTCTGACCCCAATAGCTTAAAGTTCGCGTTTGATAGAGATTTAGTCAAGGGCAACTCTTATGAAGGTGCTGAGAGACCTTCGTAGTAAGTAATGCAAGGGCCTTATTTGTCAAAGGTGCTGAAGGACCTTTGACGATTAAGGTATAAGTGTTGTTGCAAAAGTGCTGAAGGACCTTTGCAACTATTAGTATTAGCTTCTATTGCAAAAGTGCTGGAGGACCTTTGCAATAGATACTGAGTAGACTAT